>CAJVPS010001522.1:0-15193 GCA_910591765.1 Ambispora leptoticha | reverse complement strand
GTTTAAAGGATATTCAAATTCAAGGTATTATGAATGATTTTTCCAAGTTGATTGATATGAATTGCCAGGCACAGAATGCCATTTCTTCCAAAATAAAAGCGATCGGCGTGACAAATTATCACGCACATATGTCAGATCCATCTAACACAAATGATATATCAGATACTAAGGTAAATCTATCTTCTGTTTCTATCAATTTGAAAATCAAGAAAGTATTACCGGAAACTGGGATAAATGTATTGCCTTCAGATACAAAAACCGATGTTATTAAACCACCTGTATCTCGACCTCCTATCTCTATTTTACCCGATAATCCAGAAGAAAAGTGAAAATTCGTTATTAATAAAGTGCTAGAGCAGTTCCCTTATTTATCTTTGAAGTATAGCAGGTCCAAAGGAGCGACCCTAAAGGGTCATAAAAATCACGATTATTTTGATTTTAATAGTTCAGTCTCCTGCCCTATATGCAATAAAGATCATAAAAAAGAAAATATAAGAGATAATATAGAAGGTAGATGGGGTAGTGGTAATTATATCAATACAAGAACTTATCATCTGCAATACCGTGAGACCTATCAAAATTTAATCCAAATAGTAATGGTGAAAGCGTAGAGCAATAAGCATGTAGAATAAATATGAGATCACGGGCTTTTTATTTAACATGTTCCATGAGATATGGAGTGTCATTTCTCCAAAATACTTCTATATCAATCTTACACGTGATGTGATTGGTTGATAAATTTCCAACTGTTAACAGTTTTTAATTATTCTGATTGGATGGATCACTACTCTGAAGAATAGACCCTATTACGAAGCTTATTTTTATGATATTTTCAGATAGAAGAAACAACCTTTTTCTTTTTAACATGAATATGATTCTTTCAGAGATTTATCTGATCAAGATCATACTAGTCTGAATCCATGAATTCTGAATCAGAGCTGGATGATTTAGAAGGATCTGTCTCAGATTTTATCCATGGTAGCTTTACTTTATTTATACAACTTAGTTTATACTCAATAATATGAAGTTTTTCAAAAACTCCATACTCTATATCATTTTCTATAGAATGAACTGACTTTCAAATATTATTGAGGTGTGTTTTTATTGAAAGCTTTCCACTCTCATCACTTAAATCTATTTTAGGATATTTCTTAATCTTACCAGCTCCACTATTTTTGGAAACATCATCATTTAATCTTCTGGGTGTTGAAGGTGTGGGAGGTATATTGTGAAATATTCTGCAATGGTTCTTTTGATGTTTAATATCTTAAGCATCTGAGAGAATTTTGTTGATTATGTTTATAACCTCCTCTTGAGCTAGACCAGATTTAGATTCCGTTGATTTAGGAACAAAGTCCTATTACTTTGCAATAGATAAGTTATTTTTAGTGGAGCTAGCTTTATGGCTCGAAGAGTCACCTGTAGGTCTGCTATCTTCTTTGATTAATGAGATACTCATACCATCTATCTCAATTTTAGCATAGCGCTTACAATTTTCCAGAGAAAATCCAAAGCTAATTTTTACTTCACACATCCATAACCAATCCCATCCTAGCACCAAATCAAATGATGGATTTTTGCAAATTTGAAAATCTATTACTTCAGTACCATCTAAGCTTCACCACTTTCCTTTATACCAAAATTACAAATTTAAGCATTTTATTTCTTTGTCTATCAAATCATCACCGGATATACCTTCTAACCCATAATCTTCTTCAAGCTTATTATACAAGCACTTGCTAATAGTATTAAACTTCAATAATATATCAATTAATACTTTTACTAGGATTTTTCCTTCAACAATAGTATCAATGAACATATTAAGTATATTTAATAATGTATATTACCATGAAAAAATAATCTGGTAAATAATTAACCATTCTCCACTGCTAAATAAAATTATTTGTAATTCACATTGGAGGATTCTCTCTGAGATGATTAATAATTGCAGAAATAAGATCTGTTTCATCTGATATATAATTCAAATAATAGTCTCTAAAGACTCTGGTTATAACTATTCCATTTCGTTGACCAGTAAAGATTAGAATAAGTAGAGATAAATCAGAAATGGAGAATTCATCATCGGAATAATCTGGAATAAGTGGAGGTAGATCAGAATCAGACTATTTTTTATCTGAATAATTAGAGTATTCGATTTTAATTTTAGGATTAAGTTTTTTCATTACTTCTTTACTAATCTCTTTACACCTCTCCAAACTAAGATATTTCAAATTAGTACAATTGTGGGCTATTTCCTCAACAGCTTTATTACTAATCAAGCAATCACCAAGCTCAAGATATTTAAGATTTTGGTATGAGTAAACAATTTCAGTGATACATCGATCAGTAAGATATTTACATGAATTAAGACTTAGATATTATAGTTTTGGAGAAAATCTCGCAATTTCTATAATTGGTATATTAGTGAAACTCTTACTTTTATCAAGAATAAGAGTGTGTATGTCTGGACATGAGTGTAAAATCATACTAATCAATGCATCTGAGATTTTTAAATCTTCCAATCTGAGATATAACATCATTGAACAATAGAGAGGTTTTGTTTTTCCACACATAACTTTTTTGAATTTCAATAATCATCAATAAATAGTCTGAGATTTCTTTCAATCATATGGAGCTCTCTGATAATCTTCATTGAAAAACTCAATGTGACATCATAGAATAGGAGCACCACAGTGATATCAAAACCAATTAACAAACAAAGCAGGATAGAGAAATCGATCGATTTCTAAAAAATATAAGATCTGTTCTAGTAATTTCAGTAAATCAAAAATATTTAGTTGTGCCATTCTCAAGAATATATATTATATATCTTTAATTGGAAAAACCAATTCTTGGATAATTAATTTAGGTGTATATATCATTTATTTTCCTGTTATTCTCAATTACGCTTAACTTTGCAACCAGTTCATCTAATGACAGGTCTGTTCCAAATCTTCTGGCTTCTAACTGGTTACCATGAGACAACTCACGGAGGAAGTGTTCCTTAAGGTATATTTTGTTATTATTTTCACCCAATACTGTTATGTAATATTTCACCATCTTATAATATTTTTTTACTGATATGGATATTTGTTTTGGTGGTAGGAGCTCTCGTGAAATATCTAATAATATATTGATTCCATCAAGCAATATGAGAGTATGATTAGGAAAATTCATTTCTGAGATATTTACCTGGATCCATGGTGAACCTAATAACAGTACATGTGCAAATTCAGATTTATTAGGAACTAAAATATCATTAACTTCCACCTGTTTCTATTTATTATCTTTAGACCAGAAAGAGGGGTTTATTTTATGAACCATTTCTAATATTGTCATGCTATCTTCTATAGTCTTACAATGTGAGGATGCTATTACATCTAAATTATTTGGCGATTTTTCAGATAGAAAAGGGATTAATAGTTTTGCTTCTTTTTTATGGGAAGTATCAATCTCTAAGCCTAGTACATCTACTAAACCCCTGCCTATAAGATTACAATTGCTGGTGATATCTAATATAGTTTTAACTGGTACTTTGTTAATTTTGCAAGATAAAATTCTCATCATGATGTTTTATTATAACAATATATTTAATTATATTTTTTTGTATATTAATAAATAATAATTCCGTATTTACAATGACTGAAGATAATATCAAGTCTGTTATAAAAGATAATATCAGAGCTGGCATGGCCAATGCTATCTTGTCTCAAAAATTTTATAAAGAGTTAGATGCATTAATCAATTTGCAAGAATTACATAGATGTATCGAAACAATAACCAAGTCTTTAACAGATCAGCAGAATACTATTGGGGTAATATCCAGTATTCATAGACAAATATTGAATAAAAAAATTCAGATTTCTATCTGCTAATTACTGAAGATAGTGAAACCTGAGATTGGACTAGAGATTATTGACTTAATAGCAAACCCAGATATTTCTCAGCAACATATTCCATGTAAAGCTAGAAAAAAACCAATTTTTAATGATACCATATCTGAGTTCTCATCCGCATCTGAATCTGGATCTGAGTTTGAATCATCTAATGATGATAAAGATTTTACTGTGAAAGTGGTGAAAGTGAAGAAGCATGATTAATCTTGATCATAGATATGAAATCATCTTGCTTGCTCATAAGGAACTTCTCTTTTTCTATAATTGATTATAACGTAATTTTGCACAGGAGAAGTATAATTATCAGATGAATGATGTAGACATTCTCCAGCAATTGTATAAGCATAGGCCATATTCTTAGCCTCATGTACTACCACACCATAAACAGCATCTATTTTTCATAAGTATTTGGGAATTAAATCATAATCTTTTAAGAATTTATTGAACTATTTAACTTCTGGCTTACCTAGATCACCTATTCATCCAGATAATATAGCACGCTAAATCCAAGTGAGTAGTTCTTTGACTTATTCTTGATTCTTTTTCATAGATCTAAATTTTCTAGGAATATCTGGTTGATCCCAATTTTTTGCATATCCTATTACTCTGGTATCTGTAATACATAAAGTTGTAAGTTCAGCAAGATGAATACAAAGTATTACCATGACATCAGCAAGAGCCCAATAATTAGGTAGAGTTTTTAAATCATATGCATCTAACCTTTCTTTGACCGATTCTAATGTAAATTCATTTGGATAATTGATATGTTTAGTTTCAGCCTTTTTCTAATTGACACTTTGGATTTTGTTGGCATCTTCTGTAATATCTGGAAATTTCATAGACTCGATTATCTCAAGTGATGCATTAAGATTTCTTAATTCTCTACAAAGATGAGTAAGACGTGATGAGCTAACATTAGCATTTTTTGCTAATAGGGCTAAGGCATAAGCTTCAGCTCTTACATCTCTAATACTAAGTTTATCCTATAAAATCCATTGCACCATATTTCTGATAATTTCTTCCTCCATTTCTTTTGAGGGTTTGTTGGAAATCACAATATTTACATTTTTATCTGAGATAGTTACATTGTGGCTACTTCCATTTTTCTGAATCGAGAGGTGACGTAAGTCACTTTGTAAAGTAAATAAGATATTTACTTGATCTTTGCTAAAGCCATATCTATTCTGTAAGATTTGTTTAGTTATCTCTCTAATAATCTCCTCTTCCAAATCTTTTGGGGGCAAAGCTATAGCTATTTTGCAATTGCCCTCGATAATATTTATAATCTTGGTCTTACTATCTCTTTGATTAGGTATTAATATACTTACCTGATCACTGCTAAATTTAAAACCCTCTCGAAGATATCATCAATCTTGATTCTATTTTCTATCATCAGTAAGGTTTTCAAGAAATTCTGAGGTGTATTTACTGAGCTCAGATACACTCATCTCGTTATTGAGATTGTATTTCTCAATAATTTTAGTTATAATAGCTGATATAATCTAATATTGAGTAGGTTATGAATAATTCTTTAGGTTATTTACACTATAAAAAATATTTTTTCAAATTGAAATTAATTATCCATGGATAGCTATACCCAAAATTGAATGGGTGGTGATTATTATAATTCTATCAGAAAATAAACGTAAACAAGACACAAAATAGATTAAAAGTTTTAATCTATATATGTCAGGTATATGATACACGTCAATGTCTTGGATCAGATCTGTCAATTTGAAAGTTACCAATATATAGGATATAATGAAAAAAATTTATAGCTTTGAGTTGTGGTAACTCAGGCTATATTAACATCATTTGGTACTAGATAACATGTTTTATTTTTTGTTATCTTTGATAACTGCTTTACTAATATACTTCTCAAATAGTGATGGATGAACCAAAAATCCTTCTTCTTCCCAAAGTACATATCTATCATGTATCAATTTATTATATGTTGGTTCATTGATTGTAATCATGTAATTTGTTTTGAGGTTATAGATTTTTGGCTTTCTCCAACGATTAGTTAATTGCTTAGCAGTAATTATTTCTTTAGTATATTCTGGCTCTTTGGTATATAATTTATATATTTTTGTGTAATATATATGTATATGTGATATATAGTGTCAATATATGCTTGATTATATTATTATAATATAGTTTGGAAAAGTTTAAATTGATTTTTATATACTATATATGAAAATATGAGTAAAAAATATAGTAGTATTTATACAGAATTTTATAGAATGAGAGATTATAAGTAATATTTCAAATACTGTCTCTAACATATTATATATCATTATAATCTGAAAAGATTTAAATTGGTTTTATATTAAATATATTCACATAAAAAGTGAAATGGATTTTATATGTTATATATTAAAACACTCTGAATGGAAAATTCAACCTATTAATACATTAAAAGAGAGAGTTCAGGGTGTTCAATCTGTTCATATGTTAAAAGATTTGTGGAAAAGATTGTTGATGGGATATAGGGTGTTCATTATACTGGAAATTATATGATACGAATATAGCAAAATTTCCTTGTGAGATCTGTGAAAAACTAACAATTTCTGGGATGGGATATTGTTCTAAATACACAAAGAGAGTTTATTTTCGAAATTGGTATGAGAAACAAAAGATACAGAGAATAGAAGCTAATGCATAATTATACTCACTTTTGCCGAAGGTAGACACTATATAACTATAGATATCAATTTTAAGCGTCACAAAAATGGTCTTCATAATGGATTTTTTTTACAAGTATCAATTTTAAGCATCACAAAAAATCCCTTTGTAAAATATGTCACAGATCATTACTAAATAGATACATATATTAACAGATATCAAATAGGTCCTGAGTATCCTGTGAGATAGAATTAGGAGAAGTTTCTATTTCATCGGACAAGAGTTTACTATACCCATATTACCAATCTTCTCCATTATCCCAATCCTCATCCATCTGGTATAGTGGCAACTTGGGTGTATATGCATAGGCATATATACTATCAAATGCCCCATCTAGATGATAATGTGTATGCTTGTTATTTGTACCTTTGAGCTTTAAACTGTAAGTTGCATAAAGTGCTGAATTTAATAAACCAAGTTTTGCTCTAAGAGTTTTTAATTCAGATTTTTTGGTGCATCGGGATGCATCTGTATTATCAAAAACCCAAGCTATTTTAGGAACTAATTCTTGAAGATATTTTATAGATTCAGGTGATTCCAACCGTGTTTTAACAATATCAGTTTTATATTTATTTCTATCATCAATATCTTTAACGGGTATACAAATTTTTAATAATCCAAGACAAATTTGATATTTTTTAGCTCTAGTAATAGTTGCGAGCCTATCATTTCTATAATCTTTACAGGTAATTGCCTCAACTGCTGTCTCATTATTAGTACCTGCATCTCATAATTTCTGGAGAGCTCTAAATCAGCACATATGATTATAATTTCTAAACTCTGAGATAAATTCTTCAGTCAAAGACTCAGGTATTATATTATAGCAATTTACAATATGGTATCGGTCTAATGCTCACATTTCTTCTAAAGTTTTCTTTGGTTTATTTTCTAGATGCTCAGCTATTTCACGGTTAATAATATTTACATTTACAAGGTCTGAAATTTTCTCTGCTTTAATAACCGAAGAACATTCCTTTACTGTTTCAGTTAATAACACAGTATTATCTTCAGGTTTGGGAGTTGGTTCTATTACTGAAACTACCATACCTGCCTTTCAGAAAAAATCAACCATTCTCCAACCAAATAGATATTGAGAGTGAAATTTTTCTAACATATATGTCACCTATAATCGGATAGTTAGGACATCTTTATTTCAAATAATAGTATCTATATTTGAAAATATTCCTCTATTCTGAAGCTCTTGAGAAAGACATCCACGTTTTGCTTCTGTTAACCATTGAAACAACCCCTCTTCTGTAGTTAGGGCTTTAGATACTCTTTGTTGAATATAACATATATAATCTTTAATGCATCACATGCAGAATAATATTTAATTTGTCTCAGCATTTGTTTTTATATAACTACTGAAGATACAGAATGCTTGCTCAAACTTAGGATTGATGCAAGAAATCTCTATCTTTAATGTACTGGTATATGCAATGAGATCAATATTTTTCCATGCATTATCTACATCTCTAAAATCTTGAGTTTTCTCTATTGGGTCTGACTTACCATGATACTCTTTTATACGCAATTCTGGGAAATCAGCTCTAAGAGCCTGAATAATATCCTGAATATTTCTCCTCTCATGTCAGATAAGAGATGTACTTTTTCATTTTTTAAAAGGTAATGATGTCATTTGCTTGGCCCATCCCCAGAGTTCTATCAATACAGTTTCTTTATCAGAAGCTAGACAGAATGTTTTATCTTTTTGGGGCTGGTATGTGTTGTGGATAACTGAATATTTCCTATTTGGTCAAAGTCCTTTAATCCATTCAATATTAAGATCAGTGAGATCATTATCTAGTACAATAACTCTTTCTGCCTGAGTAATTAATTCTGAGAAATTGACAAGAGATATAGACAAACCACTTAAACGAGTTTGTATTTGCAAGATAATTGATACAATCTCATCTAATACTAGAATGTAAGGATTTGGAGGATATTTATGTGAAGCATGATCTAAAGACCTACATTTTTTATCACATTTACATTTATTAGTAATGTGATATAAACTTTCCACCTGACATACTACCCTTTGATGCTCTCTCAGATTTATAGACTTATCGATATTACAATATGATTTGAGATTGAGCCTGGTAGTAATAGCATCCGAATATGTGTGTCGAGTTGATGCTACAAGTAAGCTTGTATTTTCTGAAATATTTAAATTTTCTATAGCATATGTTTTTCCTATTCTCTAACATGAACCTATATAAATATTGTTTTCTTTAGATAAAGGTTTCACATATCTTTCTTCATATCTTTCTGATATGGTAAGGGGTTCATTGTATTTAACCCAATCTGGCATTTTTAAGAAGAGTTTTGAGAACTTAGGGCTCTTTATTTTATGAGAAATGGGTGGAGGGACATTATTTTTATTTTTTTGCTAAATTTTTTCCACGATAGATGGGTTATTGAAAATTTTTCCTGATTTGTTATGATTTTGCTAGAAGCATTTCATAATGAACGAACTATCATAATGCACATGACTGAATCACCGCTGATTCTTGTCATGTATGCATTCACAAATCGAACATTCTAGATATGCTTTTCAATTAAAGAATATGAAATACTGAGAATTTTTTTCTTTGATATCCCACCCTCCAAGATAATCAGAATATTCTTGCAGAACTAGATTAGCATATTTTTTTAGTGAATCTTGACTAACAATTATTTTTTTCTGATTTATTTTCTCTATATTAAGTATGCGAGAACGTACTTCTAAATTCATATTAATTGGTGGTTGAACTCAGCTATCATTGAGATTGCACCACCCATTATCTAGTGAGAATTGAAGTATGCACTTCATGTAATCTTTTTTTGCTGAACTAATTAAGTGGAGATAGAAATTTTTACCAGGTAATCCTCGATCAATAAACTTTTTATATTTTTCTCCAGTTAATCTGAATACTAATTCTATAAATTCTTTTAGCTCTAGATAATCAACAAGAAGAGCTGGGACATATAGAAGGTGATAACTGCATTTATTATCATTAGATGATGTTATAATTATCAATTCTTTAATAATTTCTTCCCAATTACAATCAAGAATTCAATATAATACTCTTACAAATGAACAACAAATGCTGAAAAACATATTTTTAGTATTAACATTTTCAGCTTCCATTTTTTTTTTAGATGCGTTAATATCAATTATTGGTCTTAAAGGTCGTTACCCATTAATACATTCATGAATTCCAGGTAATCTATATATCTCAGATATGTCATCTATGACAAAAAACTTTGGTGCTTATTTATCTTTTTGGTCAATTTGGATAATCAATCTATTGGTTAATTTCTCTCATGTATATGCATCAAGCAGACTAATTCCTTCTTTTGCTCCATAATTAGGTAAGAGATAATCCTATAAATATATATCCTCTAATGATTCTTTATTATTCATCATATCTCTGACAGATGAAGAAATGATTTTACAGATTTTATTTATCACATCTTTTTGTGTAAATTTATCATCGAATCTTTCTTGCTATTTAGAATATGTGAGACTCACTTGCTCTGTGGATAATATCGTATTAGATACTTGTTCTTTTACTTTAGGGGGGGTTGGAGTATTGGAAACTTAATAGTAGTCTCAGTATCTGACTCATAGTCGGAATTATAATTACTGCAATTTTCTGATCCACTTTCAGATATATTATCACTATAGATATCTGAGTCACTTGAATAGTCATCACTTTCCCCACCCCTGTACCAGATCACTTGTGTGCTTTGTTTACTCATTTTTGGTATTTGGTTTTTTTATTGGTATGTATCAATCTTTGTTCGATTATATTATTACAAAATAGTTTGGAAAAGTTTAAATTATTTTTTTCATATCTGGTAAGAGATGTCAAAAAAAATGCATCGAGTTTTAGTGAGATAAATGAAGAGAATTGCGATCTTGATTAGTAAATACTTTGGATATATAAGTTCAGTAATATATTATAAGAATTATGGAAGTTATATACCTATTTCAATGCGATGATATATATTCGAGATATTCAAGTGCGGTAATATATTATAAGAAAAATAGCAGAAGAATACCTTTTCAATGATATATTTTTGGGTATGTGTTCGGGATATGTTAATAAGGGTATTCAAGTGCAGTAATATATTATAAGAAAAATGACAGAAGAATACCCTTTCAATAATATGTTTTTGGGTATATTTTCACGTGTATGTCATCAAGAATATTCAAGTACAGTAATATATTATAAGAAAAATGGCAAAAGAATACCCTTTCAATGATATATTTTCGGGTATATTTTCATGTGTATGTCATCAAGGATATTCAAGTGTGGTAATATATTATAAGAAAAATGGCAGAAGAATACCCTTTTAATGATATGTTTTTGGGTATGTGCTCAATGGTATGTTTTCAGGTAGGTCAAGGTAAAGTAATCTTCCAGAAGAACATTTTACTTTTTAATGATATATTTTCAATATATTTTGGGTATATGTCGTGATAGAAAACTTCAGATTTATTTATAGTAAAAAATAATGTTATATATCCACCCTCTTATGTGTCAGAGATACTAGCCCTGCTATATATAACATATCTGATAGCATTTACATGATAACATGGCCGGATAGCATAGCTGATAGCAATTACACGATAACATAACCAGATAGCATATATATAACATAGTCCAATAGCAATTACACATACATATTTGATAGCATACCCAATAGTAGATATATAGTATAGTTGATAGCAATAGGTAAGTAACATTAGATTTATTTATAGTAAAAAATGAAGCTATATACCCATCTTCTTATATATAACATATCTGATAGCATGACTAGATAGCATTCACCGGGTATAGCTCTCACACTAGACCTGCAAATGATAACATATAACTGAATGCATCATTAGCATATTTTTTATAGATCATGAGATATCTAACTGTGATGATACTGATGATGGTATCATATTCCTGTCATCAAAAATGTGTCATAAAATATATATCACAATACTGACGATGGTATCATATTTCTGTCATCAAAAATATGTCATAAAATATATATCACAACACTGATGATGGTGTTATATTTCTATCATTATAATACTAATAACAGTATCGCATTTCTATTATCATGACACATACCAGAGTGGGAATAATCTAGACTAAGTAGAAATAACATAATTATGTTATTTCTACTATTTACTTTACAATTATTAATAGATACTATTAGTAAAGAAGTAATAGATAAAATTATGTCTTTCTTATCAAATAAGAAAAATAATACTTCTAATGATATTATAGATAAAATTACTAAGAATATATTAGAATTATTAATAAATAAGATTATAGTTAAAGATATTTCTAAAGATATATTATAAGAAATGAAGAAAGTATATATTATTAAAGTATTATCTAAATATCATTATTTAAAATATTATAGAATTAGTCATTATTCAAATTCTTCTAAATATCTGAAAAATAAAAAGAAGAATAGCTTTAAAAAGAAAGATAATATCAATAAGATTTCTATAGATTCTGATTCTAATACTAATAATTCTTTTAGTAATGATTCTGGATTTGATTCTGAAATAGGGTTTGATACTGAAAATTTTTCTTTTGAAGCTGAATCTAATTATAGTATTAATATACATATCTCTAAAACAAAAAAAATAAGTAAAATAGAAGAATAATTCAAATAAATTATTATCTAGAAAGTTTAAATTATGTAAAATAAAAAAAGATAGTTCTATCTCTAATAAAATATAAAGAGTTTAAATATAATTATTGATAAACAGATCCAAAAAATAATTTTAGATATATTTAATAATTTAGATATAATAGAAGTAATTAAAAACAATATCTTTAGTTTTACTAAAACTTTTACTAATAATATGTGTCTTAAGTCAAAAACTTATTACTTTGCCACTGATACTAGCTTTGCTATAATTTCATCTATTACAAATTCAGATTTTACAGAATTAATTTTAAATATATCTGAGTTAGAGAAAGAAAAAATTATAGATAATTTTATAGAAATTGATTTTATTTAAAAAAAATATCTAGCTATAAATATTATAACTCAAAATGCAAAATTAAATGATTAGTAATTCCTGCAATCACAATTAATTCTAGTATAAATTTTTTAATTATAATAAAAGATATTATTAAATATTTAAAACTTATAATTGATATAATAAAAAAATATAATCTTAACAGAATTGCTATATTATCTATTATATCAATTAGAATTGTCTATAATATTTCAATAACTTTTACTTCAGATTATATTATATATTCTGATTTTGCTATTGTTAAATATCATAAGTTGATATTAAGTCTTTCAATTTACTTTTAGATAAATATAATTATGATTTACTTATATTAAAATAAGAATTAAAACTTATATATAATGGTAAAGAGTATTTTATTCTGATAAATATATATAGGATCAAGAATAAACTTGAAGTAAATAATATTATCACACTTTAAAATGCTAAGCCTTTAATATCTGCTCAAATTTCTCAAGAGAATGATAATAAACTATTGAAGGAATAGTATACTCCTGCAAATTTTAGTTTATTATAAAGTAATAGAGCTCTATTTCTAGATTTTGATAATTCAACTTTAAAAAAATGCATAAGTTATAAGAAGTTAAAAAAATTACTATATGAGATATTTAAATCTAATACTAAATTAATCATAATTAATAAAAAATTATGAGCTTATAAAAATAAATCTGATATTAAAATAGTATATAGATTACAAATTACTTTAGAAAAAACAAAAATAGATTAATTAGAATTTAAAACTTATTTTATTTTATATTTAGCTTCTTTCTTTTTTTTATGATTTTGTATAAGCTTAATTTGTAAGTCATCTATTTTATCTACTTTTTTTATCAGAATATTGACTAAACCAGATATTAAAAGAAATAATACTATATATTAATTACTATTTGCGCTAATGATAGGAGCTATAACTAGTTATAACTCTATTATAATTCTTTGATTAGCTACTACAACTCTATCATAATTTTCTAATTGACTGTCACAAGTCACAATTAGTTGAAGAGCTATCTTTAATTTGTGCAAGAGTATTCTTTTTTTCAAATTTTATATATTCTATAAGTTAAAATACTATATTTATAAGCTATTTTTCTATATGTATTTTTAATTATCTCTTAAGATTGAATGATTTTCTCAATAGTTTCTGATGATAAATAAGAAATATTAATATAATAATATTCTATACTTATATATTGTATCCTTTTTATAATTATAAAAAATTATTAAAAATTATTGAAAATACTAAAATATACTTATTTTTCTTATATTAAAAAATAATTAATAATTATAGATAATTATATACTTAATATTTAATAATTCTCTAAAAATATTAATAATTATCTATTATTGTTAAATTATATTGAAAGTATAATTTTTTTGATAGTATTACTAAATAAAATAGTAAAACTAGTATCTCTGATATATATTCTATCATATATATTTTTCATATTTTATTATTTTTATAATAATTCTCTTTATTTAATATAACTAATATAATAGATATTAAGAAAGAATTATATATCACTTTTTAAGGTTCTTCTAAGATAATCTTATATAATGCTAAATTATAGGATAAATATAAAAAACAAGAAAAAAAAATTTAATTAAAAAAGAGAATAATAGGATTAGAATAGAAAAAAGTAAGATAAAAAACTGAAAGAGGCTAATACTGAGATTCAAAAATTATATATTTATGATCTGGAACTTATTAATAAGATCAAATATCTACAGATTGAAAATACTCATAAAGATATCTCTCTTGCAGAATTCAAGATTAAGTATACTACAAAATTAGAGAAGATTAAATTATTTTGAAATGAGATGAAATTATTAAAAGATAAGTTAGATTTATCTCAGAAAGACTTATTAAAAAAAGGATTCAAAATCAAGTCTCTCAAATTTAAGATAATTAAATTAGCTTTAAAAATCAGTAAATTAGAGTATCTGAAATCTGAAAATATATCAGAATCTATAAAGTTTATAAGCTATAATTTGAAGAATTACCTAATAACTCATTCTGCAATAATTAGTAAAGATAAAAAAATATAATCAAATCTGATAATATATTTGTAATTATTGAATCCAGTAAAAGTCTTAGATAATATTTTATACATGAAAAAAGTATAGATCAAGCTAAAAAAAATTGATATTATATATCATGAATCAGAAACTTATGACTTTATTACTGATATTAGCTTTGCTATTATATAAAATAATACTGATAATAAAAATACTTCTATATCTAAACTATCAAAAGATAATATCAAGATTATTTTCAAGATAAGTAATGAAATTAATATTAGTAAAACTAATAATAATATATTTCAAGAAATACTAAATATGACTTCATATCTTGTATAATAATTTTGATTGGATTATCTTTCTTTTGATCTCTTTTAGTTTAGATCTTTATTTTGCATTATTTAAATTAATATGAATTTCTAATTTAAATTATATATGAATTGAATAGAATTAATTAACTTAATTTATGTCTTCAAAGGGCAACTAATTATAATCTAATAATTAATAATAATTATAAATAATAATAAATAATAATATAAATAATGATAAAAGAGAA
>CAJVPS010001521.1:0-15199 GCA_910591765.1 Ambispora leptoticha | reverse complement strand
GCCTTAGAAATCTTTGTCATTATTGAAAGTTATAGTCTAATTCCCCTCTCTTTACCTTTTATTATTTCAGTCTCTCCTAACTCTATATCATTAGGGTGAATCAAAGTGAAAACCCACTTACCAATTCGCTGTAACAATATAATAATTATCTGTGAATCCAGAATGAAATTGATCTTTATAGAAAAGTAATATAAAGTTAATCTGTAATATAGATAGTGCAAAATAAAGATCTGAGTTAAAGAAAGATATAATCTAATCAAAATTATTACAAAAAATTTATTTTTACTATATTTACTATTATTTTTTACAAAAATTATTAAAATAAAGTATTTTTTTAATTGGTATTGATTAAATAAATATGCAATAAAAAATTTTTTAAGCTTATATATATATTCTTTATACTGTATCTTAAAATATATTTTTATAAAAATATTTTCAAAATTACTTATTAAAAATATTTTAAATAATCTCTTTTAAAAAGTTATTTCATATAGATATCTATTTAAAATAAAATTTCACAAAATTTTATTAAGTTAACATATTTTGTACTATTAGAAAATCTTATTTATAATATTCTAAAGAATATATTTACAAATTTTCATGAGTTTTGAATATTTTATTATTAAAATATAGATAAAAATATTATGTATTACTACTTTCACTGGAGATTGTATATTTATTTTATTAATAATAAAATAAAAATTAATATTATATAAATATAACAGATTATTTTTAAATAATAATTAGAATTTTATAAATTATTAATATATAATTTACTTATTAATAATATAAATAATACTTTCAGAAGATATTTAATATTAATTAATAATTTAAAATAAAAATAAAAATAAATATAATAATATACTAATTAAAAATATGCAATAAGAAAAATAAGAAATTCTAGAAAGAAATTATATTATAATTATAATAGCTCAAAAGAATTAGATAATTTTTTATGCAAGAAAAAATGATATATCACAATATTTCTTGGCATAATATAATAATATGATGCAGTAATTGTAGCTTAGTAAAATAGAAATTATTATATAATTTATATTATTTTTAATTCTCATTATATAAAATATATTTTATTATATATTATATACTTAGATTTTTATTATTATAATATGACTAGTTTTAATAATAAAAAGTATAAATAGGTTTTTTACATTATAATATATCATAATTTCAAGATTTTTAATTGCAAATTCTTTTTATTTAACTTTTTAATATTAGAAATTATATTATAATTTTCTGGATTTAATTTTTGACTTTGAAAATAACTTTGATAATATATAATTATTTTATATTTGTTTTATACTTTAAATTATAATTTATTTATATTTATATTATATGTTATATTATAATTTTATAATATATATTCCTTATTTTTTATTTTTAAATAACAAGAATTATATTATAACTTTGATTTTTCTTTCTTTTAATCATATAAGCTATATTAATTTCTGATTTTCTCTTTTTTTATAAAATAATTTTTAATTTTATCAATTTAAAATGAGAAGTATAAATATATACTTTTGATATTAAGAATTTTGTATTCAATATTCTAAAGAATATATTTACAAAATTTGAATAAGTTTATTAAGATATAGACAAAAAACAATTTTACAGAAAGTAGTGCCAAAATAAAATTTTCAGATACATATCTGATTTATTTTATTTCTGTCTTACGTATATAACTAATATATATTGATTCTTCATGTGGCTTTAATATGACTTTGATTTATTAAGGCATTGAGCCAGCCTATAATCTTTTCAAAAATCAACACACATCGAATTTTGATTGTGCTTTCTTCAGGGCAGTCTTAAGCTTTTCACAACCATTGAAAAGCTTTTACAAGTAAAAGAAGAAAATAGAAAAAAATTTAGGGTCAACAATAACAAAAAGGGAAAAAACGTGACGCATATAGCCAGAACTGTATATATTTATATTAATATTATTATTTTAAATTCAATATTTTTAAAAGTTCAAAATAAAGCGAAGAAATCCTTATAGTTAAATTCCTCTTTTATTATTTTTATTTGTATATTCATATATTTTGAAAACTATAGATTCTATTAAATGCTAAAGAATTGATTCTATTTTTCTTGTTCAAACATTCTAAAGAATATATCTACAAATTTTGAACAAATTCTCATCAAGATATAGGCAAAAATATTCATTTTATTATTTCTGCCAGAACTGTATATATTTATATTAATATTTTTAAAAGTTTATAGTTAAATTCCTCTTTTATTATTTTTATTTATACAATCATATATTATTGAAAAATATAATTATTCTATTTGCATACTTTTTCTTGTTCGATAATAATTGGATCCGCCAAAGAAAATTATTATTATCATTGCATGTAAAGTAGCTTAAGTTGGTGTTTTGTATGTAACTGTATGTTAGCTAATCTACAGATAGTGACATCGCAATAATCAGAAAGAATCACAAAATTAATAAAAATAAGGTGAGAATAAGAATAAAATAAAAGGGTGTTTAAATAGAAGCTCTGTGCGATTTCTGGTCTAATAATTCACAATCGAAGATCATATGCTTCGGTTGCAAGATCAAGAATTATGAGATTTAAAATAACGAGATTTATAAAAAAAAAGCGGATGCACACAATTTGCCAATAGACAACGGAGATTTATAGACCAGAAAGAATAGTGCTCGAACAAGATAAGAGTGAAAAATTAAAAGGATTTAATAACATTCGTAAAGTCTCTTTATTTTACCACTATGTAAGTTTTCTCATAAAACAATTTTTAAATGGCTGACGTCAAATTTTTAACCGTCCACTATCAATGAATAATGATAATTATTCTTATTAGCATTTTAACCAAAAGGAATAACACGTCACATCTAATTTTTTAACTAAAAACCTTTTCGGCATTTCCAATGTCCGGCAATATTTTAACTGTTTATTTTCTTTCTCACATTTTGCGTTTAGTATTAATAATTGGTTATGCTGAAATTTTCAGATAAGTAAATTAAGATTGACTATTGTAATATGTTGCAACTTTCAGAACATAAATCAATTACGGATCTTTAATGTAGTTGTTTTATTAAAAATTCTATTCGAATTCCACTGTTAACTTGATGGAAAAAGTTGAAGTTGCTGGTTTCGTTTTAATTTTTGGTTAATGTTGGTTTTATCGCAGCCTCATAACCCTTTTAATTATGTTACTTTAATTGTAAATTAGTTATATGTGATTCTAAAAATGATAGAATATTCGATGAACTTGAAATTAATTCTGTTATTGTAAAACATTGAAAATAAAGAATGCTTGCTTACTGTTGTTGTAAGTGGAAATAGAATATTGGTAGATTCGTTTATCCCTCCACTTCTAGCCATGCTTTTCTAATTTGGACCGATTCCATATTCACATCGGTTCCCTTATAAAATCCTGTAAACATACTTGAATTTGTAGTTCAATCACACAAGCATTGATAATGAGTATGAATTAATTAAAAACTTGCTCTTTTATTATTATAATTATGATTATTTTGATTAAATAATCTGATTACTTGAGAAAGCGACGACTTTTATGAATCATATGGTCTGCAAACTGTTTTGTTAATTCTTCACGTGACTGTCTTTTACTATTGTTATTTTTATTACTATTTGAATTGGTATATAGGCTGAATAAGTTCAAACTTCCCGTTGTGTTCTTTCAAGAAATTGGTACCATTTTGTGTACTAATATCGTTGAGGTTGTGTGTCTGCCTTAATTTTTTGTTCCAATTAACACAAATACTGTAGTACATGTATAATGAAGATTCCAGCTGATCTTAATGCTTGACGCTGAAGCTAATAATGATAATTACTAAAGTGTTGCAAATGTTCAACTTTTGAACAGAATTACTTATTGTTAATGAGCATGTAGTTAAGAGCTTATCGTAAAGTGTTGTTCATTCCATGCCACTATTTTTCGAGTACTTCACATAGTTTTTGACGGAGACAGTATACACGTAGTTGCATTTACATTTTTGATGTATCGTTATTGTTAAATAATCAAGCCCCTTTTCAAGTCTCTTCAAGCCATAAATTAATTGGTCAAATGGTTCTTCGGGTTTTATTTGTTAAAGTTCGGACTTTTTCGTTTATATGCTATATACGCGAGGCAATAAAAAGTCATATCGAGTATCAAAATTTATCTGGCACAGATTTCTCATTCAGTTGCATTTTCTTTGATAACCAAACAGCAACAAAGTAAAATTCCTCTAGTCCGTTCAATGCTACCAATTTCACCAACAGCGAATGTAAATTATATGAAAGCTGAATCAGAGTTATAATTCTTTCATGGAGCAAATTCTAGATTAATATGTCAGAAACTTGATTATAGAAAAAGTCATTGAAATATGCTTTCATTTTAACTGTCTTAGGATCATTCATTCAGAATTTATGTATGTTTATGTTAAAGGATGAGCTACTGAATTTCAACTATGGCTAATTTGGTAAAGTTAAGCTTGAAAAATTAGAGGGTAACTTATTTTCGGGGTTAAATTTATATAGGTTACTTGGCGGAAGAAAGTCATGGAACACTTTACAAATCAAATATTTTTAGCAATCTGTTCGCATGACTTCGCTAAATCTTTGACTAGACGAATCAAATGGTGGTAATATCACGTGAATTGAATCATTGGACGGTTTTATTATCATTTACTCAATGAATCAAATGGTGATAAAAATTCACAGTACCAGACTTACCAGACTACTGGGATGGCGAAATATGAAATAACCGATTAATTTTATCCAAGTTGACACCGAACTCATATATATTATTTTTTCAACAAAATAATGTGCAATTCATATGGCGGGTGATATAAAAACCAGAAAGAGATCAAAACACGCCAAATTGACCCCCACCATCACCAAATCACAATTTAATTGAGCATTTATGAAATAAATTAGAACATTGTATCGAAAAACTGATTTGAATGCAACGAATATTTTATGCAGAAATAAAATGTCACTACACATTCAGATATATATTAAAAATTGGTATAGGTCAACAAAGCTATCAAATATTAGCTGTTTTACATATAGTTATTGTTTAGTTAGTAAAGTGTACCGTGACTTTCTTCCGCCGAATGTGTTTCACATAAACAAATGACATCCAAAATATGGAAGATAACTTACTTTCAGACTTTTCTACAGTATATTGAAGTCAAATATATTTCGATCAAGCACAATAGGCGCAAAAATTTCGAATAGACAATAAAAATTGCAAATATTCATTGTGAACTCGCAATACGTATTGTATTGCGGTACAATTGAGCGGAAAGTTCTTTTTGATTTTTTATCAGAATGATTAATAGGATCAATAATTATTGTATTATTATTATAATTAAAAATTCTTTAGAACATAACAAATCTATGTTCCTTATTACTGATAATATATTTTATGCAACTTATACAAAAATCACTTTTGTCTGTAATTCATTAATAATATTAACTACTGCAATTGCAAACAAATGTATTGTCCAAGTATAATTATTATACGAATTATTCTCAGATTTGATAGGATTGGGAAAATATTCAGAGGGACGAATGTGAAATTCCGAGTTTCGTGCACCCACTTTGTTGCTGTTTACCAAAAAAGGGATTTCATTAATGATTGATTGTAATTGTTAACGGCAGCAAGTTACATGTACTTGGTTCAAGCCCCTCTTTTGTATTATAAAAACAATGTTATGTGTGTATGCGGTACCGAGAATGGAAAAAGAAGTTATTTTCTAAAGGGTTACCAGAGATTTTAATATTGTTAATGGTTTAATTCATGTATATTACGAGATCTATCGACCTCGCTTTAAATGATGTTTACAAAAACAAGAACAATATTAGCGCGATTTCATTTGTTCTCGATTTTACAGGAATAAAAATTTTAACTTGCGGAAAAAACTTGAATTTTCGCAATATTCTCCATCGATCTACATGTATTGTACAGTACATAACAAGTTTTTCCGCGCGGTTATGCATAATATAATCATCTCACAATCAAATATTACGTTGTGGTTATTATTATTCATTGACTTGTGTATACAAAGAATATGTTGTGTTGGTCTGTTACTCGAGTTTAATTTAGTGTTGGGTTCAACACAAGGGGGGACGTTTAACAAAAATCTACAGCATGCATGCGTGCCATTTGAAAATGTACATGTACATGTACATTGTTGAAAATCACATCACATCATTATTATACAAGCATGCGTTTTAATTATCGTTATTGTTATTAGATGTATAAATAACAAAGTAATCAATCCTAAATAATATGGAAGCCTATTGCTGGACACATTAATTCTTCGTAGAAAGGTTTGTATTAATGCTAGCTGAGATCAACCTGAAAATACTTTTGAATAACGCTCGTAATTAGACTATTCTCAGAATAAAATTGACAAGCGGCTAATATACTTCCTTAAAGTCACAATTTATGAGCAATCCTTTAATATGTTTAGAGAAATTGCTTTTTCTTGAGGCATTGATTTTATTTTATTATAAATTTCGTCGTCACCATCATGAGAAAGATAAGGATATGTGAAAAAAAAGTATCTACATGTATCTAGAAGGAGTATGGGCACCTGTAGTATGGGTACCTGTGCAATAATTAATTTTGTTTCACCAAGGATCACTAGTGTAACTCCGGGAAGAAGGTTCGGTTTTCCCCGAATTTACATTCTTGGTTCTCATTTGTCTACGATGTTTGTATCTCTTAAATCTATAAGCACGCATAAGCATTAAGTTTTCAAATAGAAAGAAGAAAATCCACCAGTTTCATCAAAAAGTCAAAGTGGGGGAATAGTTATTATCGCTATTCAATCAATCCATCAGATCGACTACATACATTATTATTTGTGACGATGCTTGTGATTCATTCATTCATAAATAAAGTTTGAAAACAACTGCCCGCTGAAAAAGATAAAATTAATTGGACAGATTGAACAGAAATTCCGCTCGAATTTTATTAAGGTTACAAATGACAAGTATAAGATTAACATTAAATAATGGTAGCGCTTGACTCACCTAAAATAGCGATTTTTGTCTTTGTATCGCATAGCGTATCAAAACCTGAATAAAAAATAAGGAATTCCCAAAGAAAAACAAAGTCTCCCCGAGACATTAATACTACTTTTATTATCAGGAGTATTGTTACTTGTATGCATGATAAGAAAAAAGTACGCATGTAAATTTCGTACAAAATTACATGTATATATGATATGTGAGATGACACTTCTTTATGCGTGTTTTACAAGACACATAAATTAAGCATGTACATGTGAGACAAAACAGACTCTTTACATATGTGTTTATACGTATGTCTGCAAAATGTGCTCTTTTACATAGACACTACATATCTGATTGTTTCGTATATTTTCATGAGTTTCACCGACTTACCATAGTTTTTTTACAAACATATTTCGTGTTAAGTGCAAATTTCATATCCTTCTGTCTAAAGGACAGTAAAACAACAAAGAATCATCAACGCACGTTATATAATGCACGAATTGGATCTTCTAAACAAAGGAAATATTTTTTTGAAAAACTAATGGAAAATTACCCGCGCATTTACGCATCTGTGTTTCTTTGTGGTTGAAATAACTTATGCTTTATTATGTGAGGGCAGTGACATTTTATCCCAGGGGATGTGGATAGAACTTGTTTGGTTGCAATGTCATATCGGGTGAACATCTCTTGTAATGTTTATCATTGCCTTATAAAATTTGATACATGTATGTGGGATTTTCATATTACCATCACATGATTATTTTTTAAGCGAGATAATCGCAGTAATTATCTACATGTGCATGTATAAGATATTTATTACACATGTGTCAATTCGATTATACGTGTAATCTATGTTGAAAAAAAAAGATTTTTCACTTACATCGTTCTCTTCAATATAACGATATTGAGTGCTGGGAAAATAAAAAAGATAATGATTTATTTCTAATAATGTTCATATGATTTAAAAGTCGCTCATATAAAAAAGATAATGATTTATTTCTAATAATGTTCATATGATTTAAAGTTGCTCAATTAGCACGCACACACACAATTTATTAAAAACACTTGATTATGCTAAAGCTGAAATTAATGTTTACTTTCGTTAGTAAATGTTTTTTTATTTTATGCTTGCTCTGAAAAAAAGATGAGAAAGTCACGAAAAACTAAGAGTGTAGTATGTGAATTATTGCAAGTTGATCATTAAAAAACAAGAAAAATTTGTTACTCAAAAATTTGATAAGCTAAAAATAAACAAATCTAAAACAAGAAAACAAGACGCACGCATTTGTATTGTTTTCCCCCGTAATATTTTGAATTGCGTCGATATTCATTAATATCTGTTTTAAGAAAACTCGACACTGCAGTCTCATTGTAGAGAGACGTCTATCATTTAAGCATCATGACAACGGCAGCTGCTTTAATCCTTTTCGTGAACCGCGTAAAATTGATGAAAATTTTCCCATTTCGTTTGGACAATTTGACAAAGGGAATTAATTGGCTTGTTCTCTCAGCATTCCGCGATTCAACTACGCGTTTGACTAAAGGGGAGATAATATGTATAGCGATGTCAGACAAACTTTAAAAAAGAGATCTTTATTCAATAACTATAACGACATGTAATCAATCATGACGTCATAAATAACTCGACTATTGTTGATTTTAAAAAATGCGCGCGATTTTCTTCTTTGGGGAAATTATTTATAACAATCAATCAATCAGTTAAATGGATCACTATCAGACAGGACGTTCCATTCTCATATTTAATAATAGGAAAAACTTACAGAGAAAGAAACAAACGCATTATTATCTATTATTTCTTTATGGATAATGCTATGCATGCGTAAGTGAATCTAAAAAAATCAAAAACGAATCTTTGAATGTTTCTTTAATGCAGAAGCGGTGACCTAATTGACAGAGTAAATTTTTGGTACTAATATGAACAGACACAATATTTTCCGGATAATGAATTACTTTTTCCAGGATACAAAGGGGGTACTTTATTGCACGCTCACTGTATTATTGTATTTTATATTCTTTGTTTATAAACTTGATTGGGGTATTATTGTTTTTATCACAATATGCGAACCGGTACAGTTGGTTCATGCACGTTATACATATAGATAACGTTCGATACATGTACTTATTAAGTGAATGTAAAATTCTTATATGTATAAACGCAAATACAAGCATTTGTGTATTATTATTTATCGAGATGCACATAACTATTAAATTAAATCTAGTCATTTTTTTATCCGCCTCATCTTTTTATATAAAATAAGCACGCATATTTTTATTGCAACTTAAAATCCTTTACATTACCCCCATTCTCTTGATTATCTCCGTATTGAAAAACCACATCAACACTTAAAATTTTTACTTCGCCTTTACATTTTTAACAGAATAATTTTTTCCAAACATAATGCCACGAATTCAAATTAACAACCAACGTCTGAATCGAAGAGAAAACTTTGCTAATGAACCTTCTGTTTGCCAGGGAACACCAAACACAACCCACAACGACTTGACAAATTCTTTCGTTCAACATCGTTCCACATTTCGTCCTCCCTCCGTCTCCACCATCTTATCTTTTGCTAATAATGATGACAACGACGGCAACAATGACCTAGCACATGTCAATCAAGAGTTTATGGATGAACTGTTATCCAAAATTGAACCAACCTACAAACATAAGGTTGAAGAATGCATCAGTCTTAGCCTTCATGAATTAATCACACCAAAAGCTAAGTCAAGAAAAGGGAAAACGCCACGACCTCAGAATCCATTTGTACTTTATCGACGGGATATCCAAGCCAAACTTATTCAATTGCATGGAAAGGAAATTGGTGGTGATTTGGCCACAATATCAAGAGTCGCTTCGGATTATTGGAAAAATGAAAAAGTTGACGTTATCCGAATTTTTGAATTTATTGCGAACCTTGCAAAAGATGTCCATGAAAAAGTTTTTCCAAATTATGTGTACAAACCAAGGAGAAGGCGGTCTAAAGGTCCAGTTTACAACATGGACGAGGAAGAAAGAGAGTTGCTTCTTAATGTCACTCAAAATTACCAGAATATTTACCCTTATACGTTCTCATACGTGAATTCTCAGTATAATCATTATCCTCAACATAGGTCTTCAATGTTTAATTCCACTTCACATGTAAGTTCAAGCTTACATAATTCTCCTTCTTCTCGAACACCTCCTGCACCATCCCCTACACGCAATTTTCTTCTCTTACCTCCTTTGAAAATTAATTCTCACACCGAAAAAGAAATTAATCTCCCTCCAATATCACAGACTGATGATTCCAATAATAATCGTAGTTGTAAAGAAAATTTTTGTCAGCATTTTCATAAGCAAATTTCTGGTCCATCTTCTCCATCTCCTCCTGTCATGCCACAGGTATCTTCTGCTCCCACTTGCTCTTATGATCGTGGTGTTATTCGCACCTTAAATTCATTTTTTTAATTTATTTCTTTTTGTTAAGATTTTATCCAGTTTAACTTTAGTGACTAATTAAATTTTTTATTATTATTACAGTAAAGAATTTCGAGTTCTCATTGTTTAAATTTTCTTTCTTTATATAATAATATTATATGTTATGTCATTAACTTAATGTTTCTTTTCTAGTGTGTAAATATCTCATGTATTTGTATGATTATTGATATTCTTTTATTATTAATTTTAACTTATTTATGTATTTTGAATTTTATTTATGTTTTTATCTATATTTTATTAATAATAATTATTTTGCCTCACTTATACATGTATTAAAATTGTTGCTAGTCACGTTTGATGATTTTGAATAAAAACAATTTTATTGAATGATTCATTGATTAGTTTAATTAGATTCGCTGAAAATTTAAAGTGCAACATGAAGTAATATTTCTACGTATAAAAATAAATAGAGAATGATGATTTTCTTCAACTGAAGTATGATTTTTTGCAATTTAACGCGTCGTCGTCGTTATCATAGTTTTCATCCATCGCTAGTTTTCCAGGTTCCGCGAAAGTTTCTTTTCCATTTATTTTAAGATGTGATATACGTGAAATATGCAGTAATAAATTTAATTCTTAAGCGAAAAATATCAAATTGCTATTTTTTTACCCCATAATAAAATCATGCTTGTTTCCTAAAGTTGTATTCTCGTTTGTTTTATCGCTGATTGGCTTTTGAGAAAGCATACGTATTACTAAATAACTAGTGAAAGTGAAAACATAATAACATCTAACAAGGTGAATGGTAGGTAATGTTTAAGCAACAAGTTGCTAAGAACTTGCAGTATTTATGACAAAACTTTTGACAGTTAAAAAAAAGGAGAGTGCGTAAAGCAACTATCACGCCTCGCCATTATAATAAAACCCAATCATGTCATCGTTAATGGTGCCCATATTATCACAGGTCATATCCAGGTAAACGAAATTTTTTGTAATATACGCGGCAATTATTTATTTATGTTTATCTTATCGTGATTAGGTTAATGTTAATAAATTGGTTTCATCTTTCAATTTATTTTTTACATATGTACATGAATTTCTATATAGAATACGAATTGTATTATTTTAACTTATACAAAATGATTGGATCTTTTAACTTTGTAATATACATTATATTGCATTTGGACTTTATATATTACATGTATTTAGTGTATATAATAAATAATATACAATATAAGACATTTTTACCGGGAACATGGCTTATGTTTTCAATAAATTATTAATTCTCAAATAAAGTTATACTGTATCATCATACAGTATTATTAATCGATGATTTAATCGTTATTGTTATTGGTGCTTTGCCAATCAAAATTTTACGGACAATGGATTGCCCAAAATGGATGTAAATCGATATTTTTTATGATCATCACTGTAATTGACGCTTTTGTGGTGATATAAAGACAACAATAGCTCAAGATATTTCATCTAATACATACAAAATGAACTTATCATCGGCAACGACATTCATCGTTTGTTTATTTCTTTTACAGCTTGTTTGCCTGTTTGTCGATGTGGAACTTGCAGCAATTACAAATGTTCCCACAGAAGATGAATCATACATCGTATTAATGGCCGCGCGTCTTTATCAATACGCGAATTTTACGGGACCTTACGTCGATATTATTTCACCTGAACCACGTTGTGAAACCTTCGAATCATCGACTGTAGTTTCGAGTGTAAAAGTAACACCTGCTAAACTGATTGTAAAATACTATTCACATCCAAATTGTCGCGGGGAAGAGATGTTAAAGACTGTTGGTGACGAGTCGAATTTTAAGAAGGGTTTAAACATTCTATCGGCGTTTATTACAAATAAAGAATAAAGAATAGATATGATATTGTTGGTAACTTAGAATTAATAGAACGATCCCAAAAAGAAGTCAATATGCAATTGTTACAATATTATTAAGATATAGAAAGTTAACGCGTTTTTTATTTAATATACAACCCGCTTATAAGATAATACAGCGTGTTTAATACAATACAAATCGGTTATTATTAATTAACAATAATTATTTTAGGCCCCAGATTTAGTATACAATTATGAAGTTGTCATAGTCTTTCATTTCGCGCATCAATATTATGCATTAATTTACAACCCTTGAAACCCCTCATAAAATTATTCGAATCAAAAAAAAAAGTTCGAGACAATGATGGAATTAATTAGAAGAAACAGTTGAGTAGAAGAAAGTTTAATTAATGACCATTTTCAGCACTCAATAACTTCTGAGCAAAAAAATTACAAAATGCATAATTTTGGTTTAAATGATCATTTGTTTGCTCAAGACCAATCAACTCCTGCTTTCTAGTTGGTTAAATTACTTTATTTGTATTTACTAGAAAGAATTCCCAACCAATTGGTTATTATTTTCGGCAGTCAACGATCATATGTTTTCGAAATTTATTTAAATAAAATGCCTTAAAGAGCTTTTCAAAAGTCTTATGAATTTTTTAGTTAGTCACCCATACCTCTCTCTCATTTTACACCTTCCCTTTATTACACATTCTTTTATTCAAGTAAACAACCGAAGGGTTTTTTGATAATTATTTTACAGAATAAAAAATGATTTATCTTCAAACGATTCGTAACTTTCCTAAAAAAATTTTCTCAAAGAAAAGTAAAAATGGTCCTGAGAGGGTCTCAAAAATTGACGATCTTTCCTTTTTGGCTAAACAAAGTTGGGGAAACAATTTCTCCGCTCCAATAAGCCCAAGACTGGAGAGTGGTGCTAATGTATTGGATGTGGGGTAAGAATCTTATCATTCGATTTTGCCTTGTTATTTAATGAAATTATTGGTTGTAGACATTTCTCTTTTCATGTTATGTTATTATCAATGAAGTTGTGGTACAGGTATGTGGGTCTGTGAAATGGCCTCGGAATATAAAAAATCGAATTTTACTGGTATTGATGAAGAAGGCTATTATCCGACTGCAACAATGCCCTCTAATGCTTCCTTTTCTTACGCGTCTTCATTGAAGCAAATCGAAAAAACTTTTGATTACGTCCATTACTGTATAATTAAAGAAGATCCTCATGATTGGACAGTCATCGTTAAGGAATTCAGGCGTGTTACTGAGATAGATGGATGGGTCGAATTGCTTGTTAGTGGCACTGGACATAGGGTAAAGGAAATTTTGAGTAAAGGTATATAAAAGAATGCAGTTTTTCATTTTCTTCTTGTCAAAATTTATTTTCATTAAATTTGTTAATGTTCTCTTTATTTTTGTTTGCCTTGTAAATTAGCGCATTTTGCTAATTTACAGATTGACCATCAACCAATTTTCGGTACTACTAAAGTAATTTTAACTCGTATATATGCTCAAAGAGTGTCGTAAGAAATCTGAACCTTATAGATACAATATCATGTTAAACTAAGAACTTTGATTGATCTAAGATAATCTATTGCTTATACATGTATATAGTCATTCACTTTATGAAATACATGTAAATTAAATTATTATACAATTATTTTATTTATTTTAGGTAAAATCACAAAACTTTGATACATTTTCAAGGTTCATTCTTTTAGCAACAATAAAAAAAACGATTATTTAAACAAACTCGTGGAAATAATATTTGTATTGTGTAGTGTGCGTCATTGCTGTCAACCAATATAATATTTCTTATGCCATATACTTGATGAGATTCTGCATCTTTATGCCGGATCAAATTTGCAATGTCGGCGGCTACTACAGTAAAGATGCTCACAATAGCAAGGAGGAAACGAAGAATGCGATCATTCAACGGTAATCCTGGGCATGTCTAAAATGGGATTGGGCTTAGTGAGATATGGAATAGAATTGGGATTTGATTTTAATTTATTAAATATGAATAACAAGTATAATTATAATATATATTATAAAATTTGTATTATAAAAATTTGTATAGTTATACTAATATTGCCATATTCTATTACTTTCAATATCAATATAATGAAATGAAATCATGAATTAAACTAACAAATGTAAAATAAAATTAAAATAGCAAATTAAATAATAATATAAAATATGCTGAATTATTTAAATACAAGTATTGAAACTGAAGTATATTAAGATAAAGAATAATTTTTTATTTAATTTTTTTCATTAAACTAAAAATAAAATTAATATTAAAATAAAAAAATTTAGAAGATAAAATATAAAAAATTAATAATAAATATATAGTAAAAGAAAAAATATAAATAAATATAATAATATAAGGCAGGCACTTTAAAGATATCAAATACTGCATCATCACTAAAATTCTCAATATATATATTATATAGTATATTAAAATATGAGGATAATTATTTTATTAATAAAATAATAAATCACATAATTATTATATAATAAATTATATACAAATGAAATATATTATGTAAGTATATAATTTATCAAGAAGTAATTTTAAATTATTTTCATAAAATTTCTTATATAACTCTTGAAATTATTTAAGAAATTCTCTCTTTTCTATATAAAAGCATATCTAAAAGATTACTTATCTAAAAATTCTATTCTTCTTATAGTATATTCTAGTATTTCAAAATATATGAATTGGTGCAAAAAGATTTATACCTCAGATAAATATTAATAAATTATTTTTTCAAAATAAAATTTTAATTCTGTATTATTTAATTAAGTTATTAGATATTGAAATTTATTTAAATGTAAAAATTTTTATTATATATCTTTTATAAAAAAATT
>CAJVPS010001520.1:0-15202 GCA_910591765.1 Ambispora leptoticha | reverse complement strand
GAGATCACTAGATTACAAGAAATTGGGTTCCAAAATGATAGTTTCATTTTTGAAATTTCCGGTAATATATTGTAGGGATGTGTATAAGAAAGTGCCAGGCGCGATGCTGAAAACATTGAGGTTAAAGCTGAAGTAGCAAAATTAAGACACGATTTTGAGGAGCTTAAATATCTAACGTGCAGGATACGCCTTCTGCTGAAGATATTCCTGAACAAATAATTAATATAACTGCTAACAGTACATCTGATAGTACATCTCGACCTATTTGCACAAAATTAAATCGAAAGAAGAAAAGGAGATAAATAATTTCTTGGATATGAATCTTAAAGGTTAATAATAAAATATAACAAAGAAACGGAGAGAAGAAACTTTACAAATTCAAGACTATCAGCGATGATTCAACATTATCATGTGATATAGAAACCGTAAAGAGAATTTTTCCGGAATCATCATTGTACTTAACCACGTTTTGACCTGTGCACATCCGTGAATTGGAAAAATCAGCAACAGAGATTATCGTTTATTTCATTTATAGATGGATTTCTCTAGAATTAAAACAATAAACAGCATTGACAAAAATGATTACTTAATCTCGTGATCGAGAAAAAAAGGTTTCAGTCCCCTTGAATATCCGCATGTGTGGGAAAATCTAACGATATAATCATTGTTTATTGAAAAAACCTGTTTGTTACGCCCAAAAGGGCGCTATCAATCATACATAAATTAAAATGATTTTATAAGTTACTCTATTAAAGAGTCTGAACTTTTCGTTTTATGCTTGATATCTTAGGACTGCGCTCTTTTATTAATTATCTTTTAGTGTAATCTGGTGAGATATTCTTTTGGTGATTAAAATAAAACAACAATAAAACTAACTATATATTTTTTAAACTTAATAAGCAACGAAAAGATTACTCTTGATTTTTGTTCTCGTAAAAAAGTTGTTGCTATCAACATGTCTGATGTAAAATATACAGCTGTTCCTGTGGAAGAACCTGGAAAGAAAGCATGTATGTGATGTAACGATGAACATACCCTTAAGATACATTTCTAATATGGTTGTGAAATAATTACATAAACACGAATGTTAGCAATAAAGCTTCTTTTTGTTTTTATTTCATATAGTGGATTCTTCCTTTTCAAACAACAACAACAACAATAATTGTTGCAATCCCGCATTGGAAACTTCTCGATGCTGTCGTCAAGGCAAATGTAGAAAAACATTTAGAAAAGCGGTGTTCTGGTTCCTTACATTTGCTCTCATTGGCCATCTTTCCATTATTGGGTTGCGTAAATTTTTTTATAATAATGTACGTATAATATCGTTCACTAAATTTTTTATTAATTGCATTTGCCTAATCATATCTACCTCTTTATCCTCTTTATCCTCTTTATCTAACACATATTAGGCTAAATCCACAGTCTCTCATGATAATACCGAAAATCTCTTCTATTACATGCCTATTCTCGATGACAATATTCCAGATATCCTCGACTACGCTGAAATCATGAAAGATACTGAGCAAGATGGTGCACAATCATTCCCCTGGGGAGATCAAAATGATTGCGTTCCAAGAATCAGATGGCAAGGAGCAAAAGAAACTTTACTTGATCCCGATGAAATTTCTGGAGTGCTTTACAGCGTTAAGGGTGCATCTTCGGTAACATCTTTTTTAGTGCTTATATATTTGAATTTATCGTATAATTAAGATTATCATTCATGGTATACTAAAAATTAACAGCGAGGAAGTGTTATCATTCGTCAAGATGATTCTGAGTACGATTATATCAATGTGACCAATCGTATCTATCTTTCGGAAGAATCTCTTCAATCCGAAGTTAAAGTCAATACCCAAACTACTGATAAAGACTTCTCTATGGAAATTAGGGTACGACGATTACAAATTTCCGATTACAAAATTGTGCACATCTAAGGTTTTCGAATTGTTCTAATCTTTTTTTGTAACCACTAATACAATAAAGACTCCATCATTTGATGGACCTCGCCCGACACGAAAATGTGTTCGTATCGACACAGTGATCACTTTCCCAAAGCGTGTCAAGCACTTCACATCTTTATCTGTCGATGTACCGAATGCTTGGATTTCGACCAAGGATTTGAATAAATTAGATTTTGCATACTTGAACCTCAGAACCTCAAATGGTCACATTACTGTTGACGTAAGCTGTTTAAGGAATTTGAGAACTTAGCAATTTTTTTTTACTCATTGTTGTGCATAAAATTTATAGGAAGTTAAAATCGATTCAGCCGAGGTTGAGACTGTTAATGGCCATGTTCGTGGTGATTTCATAGTCATCGAAAGTTTAAAGGTAAATAAGTTATCGTCAATAGTTCTTGGTTTTAAATATCTAATCTGTCTATTCATCTATTATAAAGGTTAAAAACTCTAACGGTGCTCTTCAAGTAAAAGCTAGCCTTGATCCCTGGGCCGAAGATGTATCTATTGATGCAAGATCAATCAACGGTCAAATTGATTTTAATCTGGTAAGTTATTCATGTAACAACGATGATCTTATCAAAAACTTTTACACGCGCTTTACTAAGCCAACATACGCATATACCAAAGGCCGACATCGCAGAAAATCAAACTGTCGATTTTTACGCTAAATCTATAAATGGAGGTATCACAGCCAGCATCGATGACGCATTCGAGGGCGAGTTCTCTGCATCAACATTGATCGGTTACGTGAGTGTCCAAGGATCTAATCTTCATTTTGACAGAAATTCACGAAATAATAAGGCTGGGTATAAAGGTGATCAAGATGACTCAAAGAAAAGTTCACGTGCAACGTTGGAGGCTGTTACTGGTTCCATTGAGTTGTCGTTCGTTTAATTATATATCATTTCATAACTAGGAAAGTAATTAGGTTTTGGATAAGATCAATTTTTTGTTGTAACCAACTATTATAATATATTTATATTATAAATTCATATGGGATTTTCCAAATTTTTATTTATTGAATTCAAGCATAATTAAACAAATCTTGATTCTTTTATTATAAATCGATTAAAATACTAGCTTGCAACAATGTTCTGATTATACAAATTAAAATTACTAATTACATCGTAATACCTCACCTTCAAACTCATTAAAACAAGGGGATCCATAAAAGTAGTTATAATTATTGTTACTGATATTACTATTTAGTGGAGGTGCCAGAAAATCATTTTCTCCATTATTTTGATTATGATGGTTGGGATTTGATGTGTCGCCACCGCCAAGATCTTCACCGTTTTCACCATAGTCACCTTTGAAGATATTGCTGATATTATTGTTGTTAATTAGACTGCTATCTCTTAGACTGTTATCTCTTTTACGCATGTAATATCCATTTCCAGCAGCAGTGCTACTACTAACCCGTGGTTTTGGGCATCTGTTTGCAAAGTGTCCCTTTTGATTACACTGTTTGAATTAAATAATTTTAAGGAAGCAAAAATATTTTAATGATGGCATAAAGTTACTTGCTTATACGAATCACGTACCTTGTAACACGTAACTTCCGATAGTGGTCGATAAGTTTGTGGCTGTTTTAAAGGAAGACGCTGGGAAAAATAAATATGAATTATAGCATTAGAGAAAATAATGATGCAATGAATTTTCGTCTCGTTCTCACTCACTTCTTTAGACGCACGACTTTTTGATATTGACTCTTCTGCTGGGGAACGATCACGTTGATGTGAACTTATTGAGTCATATTTTGGACTATATGTATATATATATATATATAGAAAAAATGATCACTTTACTTTTTGAATCCTGTAAATATTGAAAAATCTGGAGCAAAGAGGAAAAGAAACACTTACTGCCCATTAGGACATTCAAGTCCATAAGGACAAAATCCAGTCAAGTATAATTGGCATACAGTCTTTCGCACATGTTTCGCGTTACAATTCGGTCCTCAATAACAAAAAAAAAGAAATTCAATAAATTCAACATCATTCGATCCCAATAAATTATGTATATTAAGAAAGGTGAACCGATCATTATAAAATTCTTAATCAACAGACTCACCGTACTTGCAAAATCCTCTCGCATAATACGGACACTCTTTTATCTTACTCTCGGGATCAACATGCAAATACAAACAATCCTCATTCGTGCATTCGCCAAACTTCACGTAGAACCAACACTCGGGCATTTTACTCTCATTAAATTCGTGCAAAAATTCACATTGATCTTGCATCTTACATAGTCCACGCAACCAATGCTTGCACACGACTGCTTTCGCACGTTTTGTGCTGTGTTTGTACTTACATAAAGCTCCGCGTTGACATGTTCCGCGCAGGAAATCCTGACAAATTTTGTTCTCTAAAGAGTTGATTAATAACGTGTTAATTATAAAGATTGGGCTTCTTGTAAATAAATAAAGAGAAATAAAGTATCAAATAATGTTTTCTGTATCCTTTGCTATTTACCTTTGGCAAGACCCAGACCTAACGTGCCTCTTACATATTCTTCAAAATCAAACTCAAGATCATTATAATCTTGTTTAAATAATGAAATAGTGCAAGGCATTTTTGAAGCTTCGAAACTCTCGAGTATTGCAGTTCACTTGATCAATAATGTTAGTTTATTATCTATTGTAAAATATTTACCACAATTCAAAAAAGACAATAATTGCGAGTGATTTTTACAAGGATCAAAAATTGATGATCCCTATGATGAGAAGTAAAGAAATATCGCGCGAAAATTTAGTGCTCTTTCACGTGACACTAGATATAGATTAAAGATGATAATTCTAATTGTAATTGGATGGGATGTTCTCTCAATACAGTCAAACTAAACTCAAAAAAGATTGTTATAGAAAATCGTTTGAGAATTATCAAAACAATAAATTGTATCAAGTCAAAGTGTTATCGTATGTAATTAGAATTAATTAAGCTGAACTTTGGTTACAAAATATTTGATATTTAAGAGGATGAATGATTAAATAAGATTGCATATTGGTAAAATTTTTACAAGCTATTCTATCTGGAATTGAAATTTCAATTATCATTAAGAAAAAATTAGAGAATCCTAAATAGGAATCAATTTCAAATATTAAAAATACTACATAACTTTCGAATATTCTAGACAATTCTTACTATTTATATATCACGTGAATTATTTCTTATTTGGCGTAAAATAGAATTGTACATATTCTATATGTCGCATTTTTATTGGCTTGCATGAAATGATTGATCATCATCCAGAAATTAAGCAGTTTGCACCATAGCGATAGTAAATCTCCCGAAATAAACCGAATTTACTAAATAAATCGCATTTTTCAAAAATTTTTACTAATAGACTAATTCTAATGCTTTTGTTAATCGGAAATTTAAATATTCAAGAGATTTTTTTCATAACAAAAAACTTTTGAAATATCATCAATCAAACCTTTATGAAAAAATAGGTTTAGGTGAGTTTGTTTTAATTAATTCTGAGTATATACATACAGATTACACAGTAAATCTTTTAATGATAATAATGAAATTCAATAAGAGATTATGGTGAAATGAAAATAAAAAAAAATCAATAAAACAAATAAAAAACGAGAGTGACGATCTCTATTTAAAAAGTTTGTGTATATTAATAATTTGTATTAAAGATTTTTTATTTATGAGGGTGAATTTTGTTTGATGTTTGATGATGATGATTTGATTAATGGAATATTATAATGTATAGAAAAAGGTGTTTTACAAATACAAAAATAAGTAAAGTAATAATGGTACTAGAAGTAATGATAATGACAGTAATAAATAAGAAAAATACGAACTAAAATCGATATTTTGAATAAAAAAATATATACGATTCAAAATAAAATAAATAAAATAATAAATAATAACGACATATAATAAAAACGAATTATTTTTGATGTTACATTTTTTGGGAAGGGAAAAATAACAGCATGCATGTCACAGAGACACACTATGTAGGTGAAAAAGGTTCCTCTCAATATAAATGTACGTACTTATAGTGGGTGGTGATTTTATATTCGGAGAAATAATTAACACATGTATGTTTTCAAAGAATGAATGCCAAAATATAATGAATGAATGAATGAATGAATAATAAATAAATAACATTAGAAAAACCCTTGAACCCAGGTCAGAAAAAAGGAATAATAGTCTGTATTTTTGATCCGATGATGCTAAATTGTAACGGTGAAGAAATTAATAACGTATGACTCTTGATCAATGTCTCTTCAAATTATGTGTAGACACACACCCCACAAACAAACTTTTCCTCTCCAAACCCGATTCATCTTTACAGAATCATCATAAAATGGAACGCACAATTTTTTGCACCAATAAATAATATATATTATATCATTTCATTGGGTATTCCACCACCGCCATTTTTCGGAACTGGCATTGATGATGACGCAGAAGGCGATGAATTACGTTCATTCATCATCAGCATCTCTTTCAATTCACGATGTTGTTCATTAAAAACTTCGTACATGGAATCACGCTGCGTGAAATTCCGTACGGTCAGTCTTCGCTGTTTACGTATGTCGCGTTCACTTAAGTTGTCATCATATGACTGTTGATGATGATTATTATTATTAGATAACGTGTTTTGAATTTGAAGTGATGAGTTATCATGAGTGGTCGGAGCTGAGTTCGAGCGAGGTAAAGTTGAATTAGCACTTGGCGAATGGGGGGATTGTGGAGCAGATGATGCTGAATTCCCGGATATGGGTGATTGATGTGGATTATATTGAGTTATGTTCGGATCTTCTATTGATGCAGAAGATTCACTCTCAAGATCGTCATCTTCCACTTGTAGTTCCAAATCATTAACCTCTTCGTCGTCATCATCGCTACGATTTAATGCTTTAACTAGGCAAAAAAAAATAGATACAAAAATATTCAATTAGTTAATTTAACAAAGTATTAAAACAATAATAATTAAAAATTATTATATCCGGGATCTCCGCTAAACTTAATCTCGATATCAACTAACCAGTCATTTTTCGTTCTAATCCAACCACAGATTCCGGAGCATTATCAAGATAATGTACACTATTTCGATTACTTCTACCCGACAACTCATCACGTATATCTCGTCGACGCATAGCCGATTTCGGTGATAATGCAATTAAAGGTTCTTCATCATCAATGGAGATAGGAGCTTCAGTATTGGCAATCGGATTAGTAGAAATATTGGTGTTTATCGTTGGAGAACGGAATGAAGGAGAATTGGGTGATCTGTTATTATTGATGGTGTGACTCACTGTTTCCGGTTCTTCAATGCTTCTAGGTGCTGCTACACCATCTCCGTCAGTAAAGAAGATATATTCGAATTCCGCCATGAACAAACTGAATACCCCGGCTGGAATACCCAAGGTCGGCGAAAAGACGATGCCAATATTGCGCACTGTCATTTTATTGATGTCTGAATTCTGAACTACTCTTATCAAGTGTCCGGTAAGAGTGCGAAGTAGTGTGTAATTTGATAACGGAAGTGCAGATACAAGGCGACCAAGCTCGTTTATACGGTCCCGTCTTTCGAGAAGATCTGATATAATAAAACGTCAAACTTTTATAATCCCAAAATTTAAAATTTAATCGAGTCTCAAAGTTATTTAAAAAAAATTACCAATGACATTGACAAATTCCATATGTAATTCACGGGTCAACACACTAGTCGGTAATTCCCTCAGATATGCTTTCAAGACTCCAGCAACTGCATGTACATCATAATATTCGCCTTCAGCCAATAGATTTACATCACCTTCTGTATTGAATCGTTCTCGTAATAATTTTATCGTGGCATTTGAGCCACTCAATCGATAAATTCCTTCCTCAAATGCAGCATTCTTGGCATCCAAATATTCAATACATCGATACACGACAGCTGGAAGTTCATATCCTTCTTTTATTCTTGCCACAGCAATTGCTTGGTCCAGCGGAACACCAAATACAATTCGATTCGGGTCTGGAGCAATATCGGGTCGATGTTTCTTTTCTTCTTTTCCCCCACCAAACATCGATTTACCAAAGAAAGTCATTCTAACACCTCTTCGATCTTTGTCTTTTTTATCTTCTTCTGCTCGTCGTCCATTCGAAGGATTTTGATTAAATACAGGTAATAATGTTGTAGCACCACCTGATGATGCTAATTGCTGCTGAACCGAAAAAACTTCTTTTGGTTCAGGTGTCCCATCTCTTTGTGGTCTCATAGGATTATTACCATTATATTCGGTCTCCAGCATACTTCCACGTTTGTTGGATTGACTAGTTGTAGACACACCTAATCTTGATTGGGAATACAATGATGCGTCTTGCTGCTGCTGTTGTTGGAACGACAAATTAAGGTTCGCCGGTAAACTACTAGATGATTGAGAACCAAAGCTTTGATATGATGTTATTGAAGATGATACATGATGAGTTGGAACATAGTTCGAGTTGTTATTTGATTGTGCATCATAATTAAAGTTTGTAGATTCTCCATCCACGTTAATGATTTTCCTTGATATCGAATCATTATTTGTTTTATGTTTCGTAGGAGAATTCTCTTGTCGTATTTCTTCCTTGGCTTGCTGCAACACCGCTTCGCTAACAATCAACTTATAATTATTTTCATCACGTCCAAGTTGCGAAATTGGCTGTGCATTAATCTTTTCGATATTTTGTTTGGCGAGTTTTGTCGCCTTTTCTTTCCCACGTTTTTTCGTTTCTTGAAGATCATCCTCATTTACCACATATTGTAATAGAGCATCAACCCACTGATCTCTCTCGGCATCACTTTCAGCACATAAAACGTGTCTCGTGCTTCCTTTCGAGCCGTGTTTCGGCTCCAAGATCAAAAACGCGTGACGGTACGAATTTTCGTTTCCTGCTAAATCGGCCTCAACAGTAGACTGTTGACGACCAATTTGTGCATTAGTCAGTCGAATAGTGCCCAAATGATGACCATCTTTCGATTCGTAATACTCTAATACGGCGCTTTTCAGGACAAAGTAACGTGTTTTCCAACCACCAAAATTTTTGCCCCTCTTTGTCAGATATCCTTCTTTATGACCCATCGAATTCTAAACGAGGAAAAAAGTTTAACATTATTTTTTAATAAATTTTTATACTAATAATCAAGTAAATAAACTCACTAAATACTCGGGATCTTCTCGTTCTACAACGTCTGTACTCAAAAATTCACATAAATCTTTAGTATCTTTGAGCGGTAACGAAATAATATGCTTTAAATAATTTTCAAGCGCCAATTTTCGTTGATCAACTTTGCTCGGTGCATTATTGGTGAAGAGATTCTTGTCAGGCAATTTACCAATTTTTAAGCTACGATTTTGGCGTTGTTTTAACTATTCAAAACAAAAAATTATTCAAAAATACCATGTTAAAATGCATAGACGATCATTATTTTTAGTGATTTGAAAAACTCACCTTAGCGTCCAAAGCCAAAAAATCAGAATATAATTTTTCAACTCTCCATAATTCTTCTTCCATTCCAATAACAATTCCTTCGTGTATCTTTGCTTGTCCCACCGAAATAACGAACGCTAAAACCTCTTTGCCTTTTTCATTTGTTTTGATATTACTGCCTTCAACCTTCACGGAGATTCCAGATATAGCATCGGCCGATATTAGTGTTGGTGTATCAGAACGTTGTAGACTTGGTCTTGGTGGTGTTGGAGGAGCTGCGCTTTGCTCTTGTGTCACGGAATTGGTTGATGAGCTTCGGGGGGGACTTGATTGCAAAGGTCGCCTCGCTGGAGATGATGAAGAATCATTAGTAAACATATTTGGCGTAGTCAATGAATGTAAATCATTCATTGAAAGTTGGTTTTTTAAATGATGTTTTCGACCCTCGGAATTCGGTGATGATGTTTCGGTAGCTGATAAAAGTAGAGATTGACCTTCCACTGGTAGTGAATTTGTTTTCATAATCAAAGCACTATTTCGATTCTTTCTGGTTGGCGATACATCCAAAGTTCCCCCTGAAGTAGTAAGCGCTGGCTTATTACCTTCGGATTGTATATGATATGATTGCAACTCATTCGGCATTGATACTGCAGAAATACGTTTGTTTTGCGTCATTGATTCAAAAGATTTTGCATGTTTCGGCGATTTTTTATTAACATTACTGTTAATACCATCAGCACTCTCAGATGTTGCTGAAAGATAAGTAGTTAGGTTTGGAACGCTATTTATGTGTGTCAAAGATCCCGTACTACTATGTTTATTACAAGTTTCATGTGTCATAGTATCTTCTTTTGTTGTGATAGTAGTAGTTGTAGGAGAACTCGTCGTATTAATTTGAACAGTAGGGCCATTAATTGGCAATGAAAGAGTATGTAAATGTCCATTTTTATGAGTTGAATCTTTGGAAGTTTTACTATATGCAGAATCATCTTGAACGATGTTGTTGTTGTTGTTGTTTTTGTTGAATTGTCCCGATTCTTTTTCATCGCTTTCAAATCTCGAATTATTCGAATTATGTGAATCAGTGGGGGAAAAAATCATATCGTTGTTCTCTTCATTTATAATTTTATTAAATGGAATAGTTGTAGGTGGAGGTCCGGATCTTGGTGAACTAGGTAACCCAACGAATATTTTACCACGCGGTGAAACGGGGTTACTCGTGGACTCGTCACTATGATCTGAACTTTTTCGAGGTGGTAATTGACTTAGTCGATAATTGGCTTTTTTATTCTCTTTTGGTAAACTATGATTACCATTAGCGCTGTCACTAGTTGACATAGAAACAGAAGTCGGCGAGGGAGTAGAGAATTGAAGAACAAAAGAATCATCGAGTTCTGTATCATTTGTGTCATTATACTTATGTCGAGCTCCACTACCAGAAGATCCGGATGATTTAACTGAAGTAGGTGACGAAGGATTTTGCTTTGGTGAAGTTTGTGGCGATGACAATTGTTGCGGTGGTGATGATTGTTTCGCACCAGTCATCAATTGAGTTAATGCTATAGGGGGAGATGATGATGATTGTTCACTATCAATTGAAATTGGAGTATTTGAACGACTATCAATTCCTTCCTCACCATCCCCTCCTGATATTCCACCTGAAGAAACATCATATGTAATTTCAGAGGATGGTGGCGGCGAAGAAGATGGTGAGATGCTATTACTACTAGTCGTAGTCACCGGAGAACTACTAGTATTTTCAGAGCTTGACGGTAAAGATGGCGGTGTTTTTGTTTGTTGTGTCTGTGAAATATTTTCAGTCTGAGGTTGATACTGTTTTAAGGATGAATTGTTATTAGTAGTTCTTAATGAAACAGATGCAGATGGTGATGGAATTCCTTGGTTCTTGCTGCTATTCTCATTGTCATTGTTATTGTTATTGTTATTATTATTACTATTATGATTATGATTATGATTATGATTATGATTATGATTATGATTAGTAGTAGTAGTAGTAGTAATAGTAGTCGTCATCTTCTTAGTAGTATTATTCGGATGATTGTTAACTTTTTCTTCAATATTTGGCAAAGTCGGCACAGCCGATTTTTGACTCAAATTTGAAAGAACACTATTGTCCAATATTGTCGATTTATTACTACCAATATGATGGTGGTCGGTTCTAACGATATTTAAACTTCCACCTCTTTTAACCGATACACCATTACCAACACCTCCAAATTCCTCATCCTGCAACCAAAATCGACCCAACGCATCACTTCCATTTGCGCCATTACCAGTCTCCTTTAATTTTCCCAACAGTCTTTCCTTTTCATAAGCCAATTTTTTATTGTCATTTTGTAAATTATTTATTATTTGCTTTTGTTTTTCAATGATTTTCCATAGTTGATCGTTTTGCGAACGTAGGTTGTTACGTTCTTTGATTACCTCTTCTACTGTTTGTTGTGGTGGGGCTTGCATCCCGTTGTTACTAATCCTGCTGGTACTATTCATGTTTCCACCACCATCTTGATTTGCATTTTGCCGCTTTGAAGGTGACGACATTATTGCTGCTACCACTATAATTTATTTTCACTTTCTTTTGATTGTCACAAAGAACAACTATATTATTTGCTGCATACGTGGTTATGTAGATAGTATTGTTCCCTTTGGAGATTCCAGAAAAGCGAGAGATGTCCAAAAACTCGGTCTTTGCTATTAAGAATATATTGTAGTATATGCGCAAGGCAGAAAAAAACAAACAAAAAAAGGTCAAGTCAATTATGGTATTACTGGCAAACTTTTGATGAGATAAATTTTATAATTATGGTAAATGGTAATGTGCTTCCGAAACCATAGAAAATGAATGAACCAAAACTAACGAAATAAGAATCAAATACGAAGGAAGAACTGTACATACCTGCGGCACGTGAGAAGGAGATTAGTTTAGGGGAAGGAGAAGGTAATAATAAATGTTTTCCTTAATTTTTTTACAGTAAGAGTATAAATAAATAGAATATATATTAGAGATATATATATATATACACAAACTAAAAAGGGCTCGCGCGCGGGCGATTTGCGTCAGAGAAAGGGAGGAACAAAACGTATGTTATTATTGTTATTACTTTTTTTAGCTCGATGTGTATATGTGTAGATGAGTGGGTTTAAAGTTTTATTCTTGAGAGAACAAACTTGTGTGTGAATAGAAAAATTAATTAAAAATACGTGTGATAATATAAATTTAATTATGTATTTACTGATATGAGAAAAAGAAGAGGAGAAAAAGAAAACAGGGTAAAGAAAAGAGATGGAGACTAAGGATGTTGTAAGTTATTGATGCTAAAAATAACAATAACAAAAATAATAACAATCTTTAAGCAGCTACTACTTTATTTTTTAGTCGATAGGATTTTTTTGTGTAATGAAACGAGAGGGATTTTTGTCTGCGTTTATTGTGTTATCGTTATGCTTGGATGGATGGATGAATTTAGGTGAATTAGTTTTTTTTTGTAAATCATTTTAATCAAAAATCCCTATATAAAAAATTTTTGGTGTTGTGGAACTTGGTGATTATTATTTTATGCAAGTTGATACATATAATACGTATTTGTAATGTGTGCGTGTCACGGAACCACGGTTATCCTCGGCTATCGTTATGCTTATTTACAATTTATGTATTAATTTTTAATTGATTAATGCTAGCTAGTAACATAAATATATTTTTATATATATATATATATATATATCATCTACCTAAACTTGTTCGTTATCGTTTACCATCAAATGTTCTGTTATAACACGTGGAAAATTCTAAAATTAGAAAGAAGTAATATAACGGCGCTCTTTCTGATTACACAAAGCACGGAATTGGAAGTTTTTGTTAATGAAAAAAATATTGGTCAATTTTAGAACCGTTTCATGTGTCCCTTTATCAATGGCTTCATTGTAATAGTTTCCAAAAATGATAATAACAATAGGGTGATGAACTAACCTCAATTATTCTGGGTTTTCTCTTTTTTTCTTTCTATGAATTGAAATTAAATGAAATTCTAGTACCAGTGTTTATTATCCGGGTCAATACAATTATGCAGATGCAGATTAATAACTCTTGGATTTCAAAAAGAAGGTTTTTTTGTTGTCTATTCTTGGATGGATGTCACAAAAACGTGGTTGCCTTTTAATGTTTGATTGCCTGTTGCCAATAATGATATTTTTCCCGTTTGTTGTTTTTTTGATTTCATAATTGTGTATAAAAGGACGACATCTGCAATGATAAATTCCGGCACACACATTCTGGAATTTCGCGTCGTTTGAAAAGAAATGAAGAAGCATTAACAAAAATTCTTTTTTTATAAAGTTTCATAGGGAATTTTTGTTTGATAATAGCATGAATAGCTCATTTTTGTAAGTGCTATATACATTATGCACTATTATGCACTAATTATGGGATAAATGTTTGTTACCGCAAAAAGTTTGGTACGATAATACTGAAACGTAATTTTGCCAGTGTTGACGCAAGTTCAACCTCAATTTTACGTCACGCAACTACAGTAACTAGTTCGGAAAACAACAATAACCATATGTATTTTATACTTCTGATTGATATCCCGAAAATTCTTGGTTTTTTTTGTATCACGCTACAACATTTTAGATCTTTGATTGATTATAGATTTCCTATATACTGTAAAGTGCTCTGTATGGTACCTCCTTCGTAAATAATTTAAGCCTTAATTTGACCTCAAGGAGTAAGATCTTTAAGAAATTACGTTGCGAATTCAAATGCGAAACAAATAATTAGTTCTACTAAGTAAAAAATAAGATTTTAAGATTTAAATTTTTTTACAGGAAGGGGTAATTATCTTTTCTACAACTATATCTTATTTTAAAATCTGAAGATAATTTATATTATTTATCTTTTAAATAATGATCAACAATTTGCAAATTATTTATCTTTTAAATAATGATCAACAATTTGCAAAAAGTAAAATATAGCAATTAGGAATATTTAATGTAATAAATAAATAAATATTTATAATTTCTTTATTTTTTTATAGCTTTAATATTTTATATATTATTATTTTGACATAATTAAAACTTTTATTAATTTTTACATATTTTTAAAATATAATTAAGATTAGAATTTTCATAATAAAGATTTCTTTATATATTAGATTTAATAATTTAGATTTATCTAAAAACAAATAACAAACTAATAATTTAGTTGCACAATTTTAGTTATCAAGCTTATTTAATAAATAAATTTGTATAAAATCAAAATATATTATAGAATAAATAATATTATTAAGAATAATATAAAGAAAAAAAATATATAACAAAGATAAATTATAAATTTTAATATAGAGAGAAAATTTCAATTTTTACTATATTTATTAATAAATTTAGTTCTTGAGTTATTATTTTTAATTATTAATATATTAGTTTATTTAATTATAAAAAAATAATATTTTTTTAAGTATATTAAACTTATTTATATAAAATAAAATAATCAAATTTTTTTATATTTTATTAAATTATTTAAAATTAATCTTTATTTTTAAAATAAAAATTTTAAATAATTTAATTTTATTTTAAAATAATTAACTCTTCTTTTAAATATATATTATTATTAAAATTAATTTTATAATATATATTTAAATAATACTATTATATATAATTTTATAATAATAATTAAATATATTATTACAGTGGCAACCAAAAGTAATGACTCAGTGACTAAATTTACTAATAAAATATAGTGAAAATTGAAATTTTCTCTCTATATAAAAATTTATAATTTTAATAAGAAATAATTTTTATTTT
>CAJVPS010001519.1:0-15203 GCA_910591765.1 Ambispora leptoticha | reverse complement strand
TAATAAAAATATAGATCCCAAATATTAAATAAAATATAATGTTAAAAATAGAAATATGATAATAAATATAGTAATAATTAATATAGAAAGTAAGAATAATTATAAAATAAATAAAATTATAATAAAATATAATTTTTCATAATTAAAGAAAGATTAAGAAATTAAGAAATTTTATGTCATTATGGTAATAATATATTATAACTGTATTATACTGTATCTACTATATTACATAAATAGGTAATTAATTATAATATTAATATTTTTTATTTAAAAATCTAATTAATAATAATATTTATTTTATTAGATATTCATAAGAAAATTTTTATTAAGTTAAATATAGAGTTTAATATAAAAAAATTTATAATAAGTACTAAAATTACAAGATTTTAATAAAATTAAATTATATAAGATAAAATAATAAAATATATTTTAATTTATTCTTAGATAATAACTTTATCTTAAATTTTAATTTATTTTTATATAATTTATACTTTTTTTAATAATTCTTGATAATTTAAAATGATATTAAAATATATTAATTATTTGTAATATATATAGATATTTAAAAATTTTTAATATAAGTTAATAAGTTATTTACAAAAAAAATTTATTAAAATTAGAACTTATTAAAAAGCTTTATATTTTTTTGAAATTTAAAATATGAAAAATATATAAATTAATATAAATATATTATATTAACTGATATAGATTTATATTATATTAATTTATTATACAAATTTATATTATATTAATAATTTATTCTATATTATTATATATAATTATATTATGTATAAATAAATAGATTTATTAATTAAATAATATTAAATAATAAATCATATATTTCTAAGCTTAAAAAGATAATAAAAATATAATTTTAAAATTAAAAATATTAAAAACTAAAATATAATTAAAAAATTATTAAGCATATTTTCTTTTATTATTTTTTTAAGTAAAAGAAATATAAAAATAAAAATATATATCAAATAATAAATTAAAACTTTTTATTATATAAAAAAATATATAAAATTTAATTAAATAAATTAAAATATAACTTATTTTAAGTTAAGATTTTTAATTATTAATATTTTTAAAATAGAAAAAATAAATATTAATTAAATATAATCTATTATAATAAAAAAGATAAATAAAAGTAATTATCAAAATAAAAATTCATGAATAATTATAAAATAAAAAATTCAATTATTAAATTAAATTTAAATTTAAATTTTTAATTAAATTTATTTCAAGTTTTAAATATTAATATTTATATATTATTCAAGATTATATAGAATTATTAATATTTAATAAATATTTTTATAAAAAACTAAGCTAAATTTTTATAAATAATTAATAAGTAACTAATCTAAAAGCTAATAAATAATTAATAAATATTTAATAAAAAGCTATTAAATATTAAAATAAAAATTATAAGTTATAGCTTCTATAATTAATATATTAATTATATTTTTATAAATTATAAGATTTAAAAAAATATTTGATTAATTAAAATTATAATCTCTAAAAATCATAAAATCAAAGAAATTTATATTATTATAATAATAATATATAATTAATTAAATTATTATTAATATCAATTAATAATCTATAATATATATAATAAATATATTAATTAATAAAATAATAACTATATAATAAATATAATTATCCAAAAAAATATAAGTAATAATAAATAATATTTAAATAAAATAACAAATGAAAATTTTAATCATAATAATAATAAAAATTTTTTTCTTGAAATCTAATATTTAAATTCTATTTTTATTTAAGTATTTAAGTTTATTAAGTAAAAAAAAAAAAATTAGTTTTTTAGAATAATTTTATAATAAAATATACTTATTATAATTAGCAAGTTTTTGATTAATCAAAATATTTTTCAAGATATGAAAATTTTTAAATTTAAATATAAAATTTAAATTTTTAATATTAGCAAAATAAATATTAATTATATATTTTATTTATTTCAAAAATAAGATTTTTTATTTATGGCCTTTTGAACTTTTAATCAATATTTTATATTATAAAAGTATGTACTCTTATTAAATTAAAAATTTTTAGTCTTATATAAAGAACTTAATATAAAATTATAGTTTTTTATATCATTATAAAGTGCTGCATAAATTAAAAATTTTATCATAATGTTGCTTTTATCTTTCTGGATTAAATCCAGAACATATATATCGGGAAAAATTTTGTAGCCAATCAAATTAGAAATTGTAGATAGAATTACCAGTTCCACAAAATTGGGTGCTTATATAGAGGTGTGACTCTATAGGATGTGATTAATAGAGGTCTGCCTCTATAATAATTATCGATGTATTTGATAATAACAATAATGAATTAACCAAAATAAACAAATTAACATTAATAATAATATCGATAACGAATATATTATTAAATCTTTCTAAAAGTGATTAATAATATGGAATTGATGTATGTATAATGATATCATTATACATATAACTCGTATGATTTTCTCGATGCAATTCTGCCACTTCTTTGAGGGTTTGACCTTTGCGTTGGAACTGTCATAGAAGGCTAAAGTTTTAGGGGATATTTTTTATGTCTCCAAATGATGATATACGTAATCGTCATTGTTTGCTTTTATAAAATTTTGAAATCTTGAGTATGTTCAAAGTCTTTGGTACTGGAAGTGAGGATTGAATATGAATATTTTTCTCACAACCTTGTTTTGAATTCTTAAAATTCTTAAATATGATCAAAGCATTCTGATCGGGCGACAGAGGACGCTTTCATCAGAACAAATAATTGATTTTTTCCTAATAAATTGTTTTTTGTTTCGTTTTAATAAAAATTATTCAGGATAGCATTTTTTTATCATTTCGTGTATCGAAAAATTATATTTTTGAATCGCCATGATTGAATCTCGGGATTATCGTTCTATGCAGCTACATGTAGTATGATAATACATGTACTAAGCTAATATGGTGCACCATTTTAATTACAACATAAATATTTAAAAAGGTGGAACGAAATCGTCTGATTTAACAACTTTATTTTTGGTTGTTATTATTGTTTTGTTTTGCGATATCATTTAAGCAGAAATAGTTACATATAAAATAGTATATCTGATATATTTAAATTTTTACAGTATAAATAGACAAACCAACCCTACAGAAATTTTTCTACTCTCATCAATCACCATCATCAAATCAATCATTTCCCATCTATAAAAGGGACAATGTCTTTTATTATACGCCCACTTCTTCAACGTCGTCGTCCTTCTCACGAGTATCAACCTTTGATTGTGCGACATGTTGAGAATCATTTTGAGTCGCCTGAAATTGTTCGGGATATTGTAATTGGATTGAGTGATGGATTGACGGTAATTTTTTTGACTTGAACATGTGAAATATTTTGATCCGAAAAATTCAAAAAAATCTTCATACGTAGGTTCCATTTGCATTGGCAGCTGGATTATCCTCACTGGGTGATTCACGACTTGTCGTAATAGGAGGCTTAGCTGGTTCGTATATAATCTACCTATCGCTCGATCTAAAACGTTTTATTCAAAGAAATCGGATATACCTTGATTTTTCGTTACAGAGCTCATTTCAGGTGCGATTTCTATGGGATTAGGCGGGTTTTTAGCCGCAAAATCTGAAGCAGATCATTATGCCACCGAAAGAGTCAGAGAAGAGAATGAAGTACGAGACTGCGTTGAAGAAGAAATCGACGAAGTTGTTGGTAAATTCTATAAACACTGATTAAATACTTGGGCGCATTCACGATTTCTAATTCCAATATTAACATAATTCCAGAAATTCTCGAACCTTATGGTCTCGATCGTGCATCGTTAACTCCATTAATCGATAAATTAGTAGCCAATCCAGAAAAATTCGTCGATTTTATGATGAAGTTCGAATTAAATCTTGAAAAACCGGACCCTCATCGTTCATGGGTGCGTACTCTTTTACATGAAAATTAATATTTGAAGCTATGAGGTTTGAATAATTATTTGATTTACAATAATGATTCAGGTTTCAGCCTTAACAATTGGCCTTTCCTATTTCTTTGGCGGATTCATTCCCTTAATTCCATACATGCTAGTCGACTCTGCAATGACCGGATTATACATTAGTGTAGCCGTCACATTTTTCGCTCTACTATTTTTCGGTTTTATTAAGTCGTTTTTCATGTCACCAAAGAATACTATTAGCGGTGCAGTTAATACCGCAATGGTTGGGATGTTGGCAGCCGCAGCTGCGTTTGGGCTTGTTAAAGTTATTGAAAAATTTTAGCTTGCTAGAGTATGATGCTCTGTTTTTAATGCATGATTTTTGAATAGATATTACATGACTGTCTCGGAATTGACTTATGGCAAATAAAACAAATATTTTATTTGAAAATAATTTAAAATTTACAAGGTTGGCCGGATCAGTTCAAGCAAATTTTCTTGGACTCATCCAAAATATCTAAGTTTTATGAGAATTAAAACATTATCACTTGAACTATTGTTAGATTTGGACCTGGATTCAATCTGAAATTTTAATTTGAAATTACGATACTCGTTATAAATATATTTTTTGACTTTAAAGCTAATTGGTTTTGTTATTGAAAAATCACCTCTGCTAAAAAAAGGACTTTTGCGATTGAGGTTGAGGCGTGGTTACGACCAACCAAATTGCAAGATTCATGTGTAACACAAACATTTCATATATAAGCTTTTGTATTTGAAATTTGCATATGTCAAAACAAAATTGTTCCTTGAGAATTCCGCTCTCGATATCAGAAAGTTATTGGGTCCAACAAAAAATCCTTCTTATATCTATATTGAGAATATTGCTCTTATATCAAGAATTTCTTATATCAATGACTTCACATATAGTGAAGAATTTTCTCAGAATCATTAATAAACATCAACCGATAATATTCTCTTTCTATGAGATTTGAGTGCTAACACTAATTCTAGCTAAAAAAAAGCTTGGGTCACATGTAAAATTATTTCGCAAAGCATATGTTAAATGCCCCCACCAACCATTTTCATTGCTGGGTTGTTCAAAAATTTGCGCAACCCTTATTGGTTCATACTACCCAGAATGTGATATATGCAGAATCTTAATTCAAGACATGTCATAAATCGGTATCACAAATCTGCAATGCATGTATCATTGTGATATAGGAAAAATGAAACTTGTATAGTGCATATTTATTTTATTTAAATTTTTTATATATTCTCGCTCTTTAATATCCGTTAGAACTTATTTATCGTCATTCTTTTTACATTATTCTTAGAGAAAACCCGGAAATAATTTAACCTATTTATTTAATATAAAACATGGCTAGAGAGACGAATTTATCGATAGACACCGCTGCAGCTGCTCGTGGTAAGTGTTTGCCTGTTATATTCAGATATATATGCAATGTATGCAAATAACATCTCGAAAAAAAAATAAAATCAGGCATTCAAAAGTCGTCAGCGCACAAGAAATCTGAGGACGACGTAGTTGAAGAAGGTGAAATCGAAGAGGAGGACGATCTCGCGTCATCGCCTGATATCCCAGACGAGAATATCGATTTCGATCGCGTGTATGCCCTACATAATTTTGCAGCTACAGTGGACGGACAAGCAAGTGTCGAAAAGGACGAACCATTGACTCTGATGGATGACTCTAATAGTTACTGGTGGCTTGTAAAAGTGTTGAGAACTGATTCGATTGGTTATATACCGGCCGATAATATTGAGGTATTTCTTGAATGTAACGTTTTAAGTTTTTAAAATTACTGCTCTCACATGAATATTATTTAACAGACACCAAATGAACGGTTAGCAAGATTATATAAACACAAGAATATCAATGTGAGTCATTATATTTATATGGGAGGCGGTTAGTAAAAAACTAAACAAATCTATTAGAGTAATTTGCTTTGTTTTTTTAATGACAGCTCCATATATCAAAAACAACTATTGAATAATTCAAAAAATATATGCTAATCAATAAATTGTTCATGAAAAGTTATCATCTTCATTACATAATGGAAACTTGCCACCAGCTGGAATTCCATTAAAAAAAAGTAAAGGGATGCGGAAAGAGGTCACTTTTACCACATCTGTAACTGTTGTAGAAGCATCCGAGGACGACGAAGAGGAAGAAGAGGAGGAGGAGGAGGAATATTTGGGCGAAGACAATACAGGCGAACCTCACCAAGATGAATATGAAGAGGAAACAGAAATAGAAAGAAGTGGACGGGCAGGAGGAGGAAAAGAAGAAATAATAAATAATGAAGCTGTGGTGCAAAATCTTGAAAATGATGCAGAGATGGTAGAAGATGATGAGGAAGATGATGGAAATAGAGGTGATGGTGAAGATGATGTATATTTGTCAGAAGAATATGTTGAAGTGAAGGAACCGGAGAGATCAGAAGAATATCATGGACCAAATGATGGTACTCGAACATCTGAAGATCATCTAATATTTGATGGACAGCAGCAAAGGATAAATCAAAGTTTTGATGAGTCTCGTGATAATAATCAATTGAGGTATAACTCAAGGCCAGAAAATGCGAATATCAATGATAATAATAATAATGGTTCCATAAATGGCATAGAACAATTCAATAATCATAACGGAGCGATTCCTATTATAGCGAACAATAGCCTGTTAGCAAATCAGTCACCATCATCACAGAATATAATCATGAATAACAATATGAACATTGTGCAAGAACATTCTGGCGGGCCAGATCCAAACCAACCACCAAAAAAATCCGATGACATTGACATCCGATTATTTCAGCAAACAAACGAGACGAAAAAGATTACGCTTACACCACCACTGCATAGTGAACGTAGTGATTTTCTCGATATGTCGGATGACGATGATGACGCTGCCGACTCAAATAGCAAAGCTAGTAAATTTTTCGGTATTGGAGAATCAGATTCCAAGAAAAAAGTATCAATGGACGACATAATAAAAGACCTACCACCTGAACAAAAGAGCAAAAAGAAGGAAAAGAAGGAAGGAGGAATACTTAAGAAATTATTCTTTAAGCGTAAAAATTCTAAGAAAGAAGAAGAAAATAAATCGTCAACATCGAATACAGCAGTTGCTATTAATGTTTCCGTGAAAAATTCAATCGAACCTTCACAGCAGCCATTACAAAATCATCATCGTCCTCCTACTCAACCATCATTACAACAACAGCGACAGCAATCACCACAAATTAATAATCAATCTACGTACCCACAAGGTCCACAAATACGTTATCCTCAACAACCACAACCACAAACACCTTCACCTCAAGTAGTTCAACCACAGCAACCACAATATCAATTTCCCAATAATCCTCCTCCAGCTCAGGCCGAAATACCACAAAAATTTAAATCAACCACACAACCACAATCAAATCACCCTCACCATATGCAATATTCGAATAATAATAATTCACCTCAAATTATAAATGCTTCACCGGAATCTATCAAAGTTCAACCTGAGCCACAATCTCCTACAAAAACAACCCCTCTATCCCCTCTGACTAGTGTTTTCCGTATATTTGCAGGACAAAATATTCAAACAAACATCGAATCAAAGACAATTTTATTAAATAATTTGACCACTGCTAGTGATTTAATACGTCAATCATTGACGCGATTTAAATTGGACAATGAAGAAAATTGGGAAAATTATTATATAAGTGTTAGACCTATACACGGAGGTAAATTAATAATTTATCCGTTCATTATTAGATATTAGTTAATTTACTGATTATATTCTTTTTTTTTCTTTGGCACAGAAATCATAAATCTAATGCCAGATGAACATCCCCTTGAAATCTATAATTCATTTAACACCTCTCCCTTACCGACAATAAGACGCGCTTCCAATTCTTCGATTTCTTCCAACGTATCAACCGTATCCAATCATCAAACGATAAAAGCACTCAACATTAATGAATACGTTCAAAGAAGCTCCGTACAAATCTACCTAAACAAGAAATTGACACAACGTAATAGCTATCCGTCGGGTGAAAAAAGATTACGCGTGCATATATTGATATATGCAGATGATTTACCTCCACAACTCAGAAAAGGAACATCTGTGCCACGAACTTCAATGTCCGTGCCAAAGCACTTGGCTGATAAAGCGGCTAGGAGGCGATCACATGGCGAAGAAGGAAAACCAAAAGAAAAGGTTTTGCTTGTGAATGGAAGAGCAACAGTGAGAGATGTTATTGAGAAAGCACTGGATAAGTTTGGTATAACTGAAGCTCTTGTAGATGATGACGAAGATATTGAAGGCGATTACGATGGAAAACTTAGATATAAGTTGATGTTAATATCAGAAGGCGAAGGTGACTTTGTTTATTAAAGAATATTGATAAAAAAGAATTACATACTAATTCAAATGTATTCTATTTAGAAATAGCGTTATCGCCTAATTCTCAAGTAATCTCAGTCTTCCCATCAACCCCGAATTTTCAACATTCATCGATCGATTCAATAGAATCTGCCAGTTCACTCACTGCACCAGATTATAACCCTGATGAGCCAATATTTGTCCTTCGACAGAAATACATTGATGAGCATCAGCGATATGCATTACCAAATATTATCATCAAGTCTAAAGCAGAGCAAGCAAAAAGTCATCCAGCGGTTATTGATTCGCGTGAAAATAGTAATGATAATAATCGTAATCATTACTATCCAAATGATCAACCGTCATTTTCAAATCCACATGAGATCAATAATAGTACTACTGTCAATAGCGGTAGCATAATTGAATTGCCTAGCCAACTCGAAAAGATTGAAGAAATTTTGACACGAAAACAATTAATTGAACAACAACGTGAATACAGTCGAGCTAAACAACGTTCAATTCTTTCAGCGCACAAAAACTCTGAAAAAGGTGTTGATATTGTAACGAGCGTCGGATCAATCCGTAGTTCACGAATATTTGGCTCGAAAGTTCGATATTCGTTTATTCCAAAAGAGGGAGAGCAGTTCGATATAAGTGATATAATTGAGGATATTTGGGGCGAGAATCTAGGTGAAGAACAAAATAGTGATGGAACACAGTCAATTCCGAGGTTCAACTTTATCCCCGCTGAAGAAGATGAACTCGAAGAGAATGCTCCGTTATTTGAGAACGTTTCAGTTGATTCTTCGAAGCATAGTAAAAAAGAAAAACGTCTAAGCACGAGAAACACTGATATTTTAGAAGTAATTGTAGATAGTGCAAAGTCTAATGATAAGATTGTAAATCAGGTTGTGGATGACAAAATTGAGCAAGTTTTACAAAAAGTAACAGCAGGTCAGCATGCAAATGGCAATATTCCTAGCCCTACTTCAGTTTTGGATGATCAAAAACTTGCTGATTCTAATTTAATGTATCAAGCATTCGACAATTTCACAAGAGAACAATCATCGTCACAATTATCTTTACAAAATAATAATATACCTTCACATATTTCTAATCCAAATGACATCGAATCCCATCTTGATTCTTCGTCAAACTCGACATCAACCCTACCAACATCTGATAAAGGATTCACTCAAAATCTCGATTCCTCGCCTCGTATGACTCCAACACAACCACAATCATCACTTCATTCACCATCGAAAAAGTTGCACGGTCGAAAACGATCACCCTCGAATGTGTCAAACAACTCTGTAAACATAACAAATTCCTCACAAGATGCACTCCCGCCAATGAACACTGCATCATCTTTAACCGAAAATGATTGGATATTATCGGATGACTTTGGATTACAGGAATTACTAATACTCGTTAGATCTGGTGTCAGTATGATTGAACAGAAAGAACGTCGTCGAAGTGGATGGCGTTTATACGATGACCCGGAAAAAGTTCTCGAACAAATTAATCCAGCCGAATTTCGAGAGGAAATTAAATCAGTGTTTGCCAATGTCAATAAAGAATTAGATGATATAGAAAATGTAAGTCTAATTCATTTTTTTTTGTTTGTTTCGCTTACCTACTTACTCTCGATATATGATTATTCTTTATATTTATTTTATAGCAACTTGATTTAATAATGGATGATGCTTTGTGTCTGTTTTAATAATGAATTCCAATCCTTTTTTCCTCTTATTCCCCTCGAACCATAATCAGACATTCACTTGCTCATTTAAAACCAAATAATATTAATTATTGATTGATGAAAATGATAGTTTTAATTCATACTGTACCTCTTACTGTATTTTTATTCGACTTATTTAATTCAACTAGAGCTGTACTATATATTTATATTTATCATATATAATTGATTCATATGTGAATATACAATGTGTGTTTTGTGATTGGGATTTGTGCCGATGCAATTTAACAAGAAAAAAAGTAAAAAATTATAATGTAATACAACAAATTTTTTTTTGCAGTGTAATAATAAAATGAGAATGAAGAAAATGTATATATGCGTGTGATGATTCCGAAGGGAGGGGGTTGAAAGGTTTTTCCTCCTCTAGTTAAAGCAGAATGCTTAAAATGTCATAAATTTAAAAATAAGAAATAAAATATGAATTTAATGTTCAATTTTTGTTGATAATAAAATTCTAAATATTTTAAATTATATAGTAATAATGATAATAACAACAACAATAATATAACAATAGTATAATAATAATAATAAGAATAATAATAATAATAATAATAATATAATATATAAATATATGTTATTATTATCACATTACTTTGAATTGTAAACGTTTGACCTTTTTTAAATTTAATGGATTTCTGCAAAGTGAACACATCTTCTGCACTTTCACGGCCTGAGTGATACATTCACGGCAGAATATGTGACCACAGTTGGTGTAAGAAACATTCGAAGGGGGTTCTAAGCATATTGCGCACTTAATTTCCAATATTGGAGTTTTGTATGTTTTCTTAGCTGATGGATAATGTTCTTCGCATCCTGCTGGATCATCATCAATCACAATAACATCTTTCGATGAAGAAACACAAACATCCGGGCTCGAAACTACTGTTAGATCTACGACATCGGGAGTGCGTGTTCGTTCCTCAGGTGACGAAATGTTTGTAAGATCGATATAGGGAATTTCATTATTACGATCATTGTTGTTAAAAGGTGTCCCGAGATCATTAGAAAATACCGAACGAATGGAAGGTAATGTTGGAGCTCCGGTACTCCTGTCTTCCTCGCGCAATTGATTAATGGGAGGTAGCGTATCTGATGACGATGATGATGATGCCGATGATGCCGACGGGGATGGGGACGAGGTGGAGGTGGAGGTGTACGGTGAAGATGAAGATGCTTGAGATCGGTTATGAGATGCCATAGCAGAGGAATTTACAATTGCATTTGTGGGGTGAATGAACAAAGGAGGTAAAATTATTGGAATTCCTTGTGCGTTTCGTGAAGACTCAACAACTGGATCTTTCCATTAATGATTTTATTAACGCAAGCAGTAAAAATTAAGTCACCTTCTTTTATTACAATTAATAATGAAGAAATAATTTACATACTTGATGGACCTTCCGTCCTCCTCCTTTTAGATCTGGTTATCCCTCGTGTATTATTTATTTCATCTTCGAACACACGATTATTAACAGAAGCTTTACTCCCAACTCTGCTCTTTTCTCGATTACTACCTTCTCCAAATCTCGGGTTATCCTGTTCCAAAGCGAAACAAAGAAGGTAAGAGATATAAAAAAATCTTATATTACATTCGCAGAACCCAAGTCAGCATCACTCACACGTTAAACACTCACCATCAGTTTTTTTAATGTTTGGTAACAATGGTACGTACAACCTTTTTTTGGTACAGTAACAAATCGAGTTAATTAGCAAAGTAAAAAACAAACATAAGGTAAAAGACAGTGTAAATATGAGGCGACAAAACAAAAGCGTGGAGAATATTTATTACCTCGCGGCAAATAAATTTAATCTACTTGAGAAGAAAAGTCACAAAGGGAAAGGGTGTAATTTTAGTAATTTTACGCATTATAACCATTTTCAGTGTTTTGTTTGAATTGTGTAACAGTCACGAGAATAATAAATGGCTTTGAAAAAAAGAAAGAAAATTGTACAAGGTATTAATCAAGCTAACAATAAAAATAGTGACAACCCCTTGATATAAATAAACATAACATAACACACCAAACCATCATGATGATAATTAAATGCTATATTCTTTGACAAGGAAACATGAGATGATGATCAATTTTTTTGCCACCCCTGCACATGTTATATCGCCACTGGATGCCTTTAAATTTTTTATTTCGTTATCTTCATCGATGATGATTGTGATGATGGAGTGTCTCACATAACAATTTACAATGGAAAAAAATCAAATTAACTTTAAAGATAAAACGCAAAAGGAATCGAAAATTAAACGAAAACACATCGAATAAGTATTCGTCAATGAGGTGTCTTTGTACAAGCGTAAAAATAAGAGAAATAAATTACAAGGGTAATAAGAGAAGGGGAAAAGATGATGGATATAAACAAAAAAAAAGTAGTAGTAGTAGTAGTAGTAGTAGTAGTAGTAGTAGTAGTAATAGTAGTAGTAATAGTAGTAGTAATAGTAGGAGAATATACAAAGAATTAATAATAATCGATCCTTATATCACATTAACAATACCCTAATCTCAGTCCAAACATTCAATTTAAAAAGGAAATTTCTTTTTTTTACGCATTAATTCCTGAACGCCCTCTTCCACCACGTTGTGTCACCCCTTTACTATAATGTCCACCAGCAACGGCATTATTCCCACCACGTCCATTATTTGATCTTAAGATATAATTATTTCCTCCACTTCCTCCATTGACAATGCCTCTTGTCAGATTATTAGTATATGCGCCACGATATGTTGTGGTATGAGACGATGGTATATTTGAATTCATATAGTTATTGCCATTCGAATAATTGGCTTGTGTTGGTATTCTTGTTCTAGTATGATGATAATTCGAATCATTTATCGAATTTACATGAGTTCCATTATTATTGTTGTTATTGTTGTTGTTATTGTTGTTGCTGCTGTTGCTGTTGTTGTAACTTGCCGTTACTCCAACATTATTTCTCGAATAAACTTGTGATGGTACAAATTGTTGACCAGCGCGTGGACGAGGGATAATTTGTCTTGCATTTTGATGGTTTCCATTTATCATGGAATACGCACCGCTTCTACTTCCATTTCCTCTTGCTGAATTATTGTTGTTGTTGTTATGGTTTATATTATTATTATTATTGTTATAATTATACGAGTAACCGTTGACTCTTTGATGATAATTATTGGTTTGTGCTAATGCACTTTGTTGCCAATTGTACCCATGATGAGCATTCGTGTGTGATCTAACCGAGTGATTTGCGCGGTTGTTTTTTTCTTGATATTGAGGAGAAGTTAGATTAAGAAGCGCAGAACCTGGGACGGTCATTCCACGATATGGTGAACACCTGTTTCATTTAACTTATTATTAAATACGTATCGTCGCACAATTAACTCTCAAGATATTCGAGAAAGAGTAAAACAATAACAAACCTGTCTCCAAGAGTAGAGCCGCTCATAAATGAAGAATCGCAAACGACATCTATATTATGCCTTTCTATTCCTACAATAGTTCCTTTGGCGGCAATAGGAACACTTCCTGAATCCTGAACAAATACGACTCGATCACCAAGACTAAATTTTTGATCTTGAAGTCTAGTTGATGCATGGGAAGGCTTCAATAATGCGTGTCGAGGAATATTCTTTATATAAACTTTCTTGTATTTTGACCCTATTTTCAATAAATCTGCTGCAGCTTGTTCAATTTTATCAATTGCTTCCTATGATGGCAATACAATTCAATATAAAGATCGATACGGTTAAATATAGTCATAAAAAAAAATTTAATATACCTTATCTAGCTGCTCGGCTTCCAAAGCGACCCTCTCAAATTCTCGTACTTCCACCGACTTTAACCATTCTCTAATTTCATTGATTTTGTCTACCGCTACTTCTTTATCATAAAAATCTTCAGCTTTATATATTTCTACACGATTAACGATCTCGTAAGTATATAGAAAAAGCATATCCAGAAACTTAGATCAAATTACCATCTTTGTGCATATTTTCAAGCCCCTGGACAAATTCCGGGAATTTTCTCTAATGATTATCAATTAGTGATTTAGCATTAAAAATCAGTGGTCAGTTATTAAAAATACATAAATCAGATTTATACTTACCTTATACTCTTGTAATAATTGAATTGCTTTGTCACTATACTCCCATCCAGAATCTTTGGACTTTCGAGTATATCCCAGAACTTTTTGCTTCTTTGCTTCAAATTTCAAATTGAGCCCCAAATTGGATCTCTGCTCAGTTACTTTGCCAATAACATGTAAACTAGCTGTCAATTTACTCAAGGTCAATCCACTTATACCGAGTCTTTTTGCGACAACAAAAGACGGGTAATATCTCACTCGTCTAGTAAAGTCTTGTGCGATCTCCCTGCCAAATGCGGGTTCTTGTGCTTTGAGATTTTTTGGTACCTGAAGAATTTTATATGTATATATATAAGTTTGATGATAAAAATTTTAGAAATTATTTTAGAATTAAACTTACTAATAGTCGGATCTCCAAAAGTTGGTGGTCCCCATGAGCAATAACTTCAGCAGGACAACCATAATGAATCTTGCCTAAAAAGAAAACTTGTGTGCGCAACGGAAATTCATCTTCGATTGCAATAGGTGGTTTCTCTTTGAAACGAGTATCCTCAAATTCAACACTATCCACAGTCGTTTGAACTGCAAAGTCAATTTCGCTTCCTTCGCTAAGATATTCTTTTATTAAGGCACCGTCGTCTAATCGTTTAAGACCTGAAGAAAATAGTCAAATTAATAGAGTTATTCAAGATAATTTCCAACTAACTAGCTATATGCACCTTTTAACATTAGAACATGGACAACAACATTTACTGTCCCGGTAATTGTGCCCTGCCTTTTACTATAGTCTCGCTCCAATTTATCAGCTTTTCTTCTCCAGTTTTCAAGGACCTCAGTTCTATGAGGATTTTTTATTACTTGAGTTTTTCCGTTAGGCAATGTGGTTAACTCGTATCTGAAAAGCTCATCAGATATTACACTAACAAAACCCTCTTGTAAAAATGGCCATCCTAAAGAATAAATAACATTATTAATATATTCTCACCTTGAAAGATAATGAATCGAAATTTATATATATGAATTTTGTTGCTCACCAACATAT
>CAJVPS010001518.1:0-15211 GCA_910591765.1 Ambispora leptoticha | reverse complement strand
TATTAATAAATTATTTTTTCAAAATAAAATTTTAATTTTGTCTTATTTAATTAAGTTATTAGATATTAGGATTTAAAAATTTTTATTATATATAGTATGTTACAAAAGTCTTTGAATAATCATTATTCAAAATCAAATTAATGTAACTCACTCAATTTTAATCCAAACTAGACCAAATAAAAAGAGATAAGATATTTAGTACTACAAGAATTATTTTACTTTTTTTTGCAAAATTTTATTGATATATTTTCTAAAAGAGTGAATAAAAATACTGATAATCAAGAAAAATACTCATGTTCAAACTATTAAGCATTTCTGGCTTTAGAACAAAAATGCAGATGAAATACATTACCTAAAAAATATTACAAGATTAAATATTTACTATAACATTTTAAAATTGAAGAAAATTCAAAGTATAGTTCACAAAAAATGTAGTAGTCATTTCATAAAAATCATTTCAGAATATTCAAGATCTATTAGACAGATTGTTCAGAGAAATCCTATGATATCTTTAAGAATATTAATTATAAAGTTATTTAAAAAAGGTATCTAGATATCTTATAGTATACTTTCAAGATATTTAGCTAAACATGGCTTTGACAAAAGTCTTTCTATTATGATACTAATACTCATGATGATATACAAGAAAAAATAGGTAAAATAGATGCAAAATTATCTTAATAACAATTAGAATCAGATAGTATTTTCTGACAAAATAAGTTTTTGACTATTTAGAAATACTATTATCATAGTGACATAAAATTTCTTAATTCCTTAATCTTTTCTTAGTTATGCAAAATCACATATTTCTATATTTTTTATTTATTTTATAATTATTCCTATTTTTCATATCATTTATTACTATATTTATTATCATATTTCTATTTTTAAATATTATATTTTATTTAATATTCAGAATTTACATTTTTATTATCTTGTAATATAATATTCATGTACATAGTAGAATAATTTAGTGGAAGATCATTTTTAATTTTGGTAGAACAGTTACATCTGAATGATGATCTTAAATATCTTTTCATGTTCTTTGATATTCTTTAACATTCTCTCATATTCTTTTATATCTTTTTATATCTTTCAATATCCTTTTATATACTCTGACATTTTTCAATATTCTTTGACATCTTTTAATATACTTTGACATAATCATAATTATTTTTACTATAATACTTTAATTATATCTTGTATATTAGATAATATTAACTAGTAATACTATAATAATTTTTGTATCTGAAAAATGTATAAAAGGATCTGTTATCCCAGCTTGAAATAAATAGTTTTGGATTGAATTGTTTGGAAAATATAATTTTAAAGATTACTTTTCTAATTTAATTATATTAGTACCTTTTCTTTCACTCAGTTTTATTTCTTTGACCATATAAAGTTGATTTTGAATTTTTGAATTATAATATTATATTGATTTTTGATTTTTGATATTGTTTTGAAAGTAGAAGACCTTTACTATAAATAAGTCACACTTTTGTTTTATTTATTTTATTATTTTTGAGAGTAAATGACCTCTACTATAAATAAGTCATACACTTTTATTTGTTTAGTTATTTAGTTTTTATATTATAATTTTTATCTTTATTTTAGTTATAGCCTTCTTTAATTAATAGCTTGCTATTTAATTAATTCAAATCTTGAATTATATTGATTACTAGTAGCTTCACTCAGTTAATCTTTATAATTTCTCTGATTTATTTTCTTTCTTTATTTATTTACTCTTTGTTAAGATAATATCTGTAGATATTGGCACAGATCTTAGAAACTTTGTTATTATTAAAAGTTATAGTCTAATTCTCCTCTCTTCACTCTTTAATTATTTCAGTCTCTTTCAACCCTATATCATTAAGATGAATTAAAGTAAAACTTCACTTACCAATTCACTATAATATTAGTATTGAAGTTATAATCTAATTTCTTTCTTTTTATTTATTAATTAATTTAGTCTCTTTTAACCTAATATCATTAAGATAAATTCAAGTGAAAATTCACTTACCAGATTTGTTATAATATATTTTTGATATTTTTTCTGTAAAAATAAAACTTCTATAAACTTATTATTATTCTTCTTTATATTTATACTCTTTTTAATTTCTTATATCTCTTTTTTATTTTATCATTTAAGTAATTAATAAATAATTTTATCTTGAATTTTTATGATTACTTATTATTCTTTTATTAGATTATTCATTATTTATTATTTAAAAATATATCAAATTCTAATTTTACTATTAGAATATTTCTTTAACACTTTTATCTCTATTATTATCTTCTTTAATCAGAATTTTTACTTTAATTTTAAACTTTTCATTTGCTTACTGAAAATATTTAAGTAGTATCTGTAAATCAAATTATATATTTATTATTCAATAAATTAATTCAACTTGATCTTAATGAAATATATACTATCTAATTTAGATAAAAAATAGTATAATTATTAAATACTTTCTTATTTAATTGTATAAATACTTAAGAAGAATAACTTAACTTAGTTAAATAATTTTATTAACAATTCATTTATCAAGACTTTACTTTATAAATATAATCAAGAACTTTATTTATACTAATAAAATTAATAAATATTATTCTAAAACTAAAAACTCAGAAGATTTATTAACTTTTTTCTATATAAATTATATTAAATTAAGAATCAGAAAAAGATAATAATTCAGATTCAGAAGAAAATAATTATATCTATTTAGATTTAAAAGAAACTAGTAAGAAAAAAGAAAATAATAATAAATAACTCAAAATAATTTAGATAATTTAATTATAATTCTTGAAGCTTTAGCTGATTAAATAACTAATCAAAAATAATTGTCTTATGAAAAAATTATCATTCCTATTCAAAAATATAAAAAAAATAATCAAGATCTAACTGAATAGCTAAAGAACTTTAATATTATTATTCAAGCAAATAAAATAATAATTACTAGAAAAGTATAACTTATTTGAGAATATCTAGAAGATATTGCTACTTTGTGATATGATAAAAAAAATAAAGATAATACTATTAATTAATAGATTAAAATAATAATAATAATAATCAATCATATAACTTCTGTTATCAATTTACTATTTATTTCTGAATCAGAAAAAGAATAAATTAATAACAAGATAAAATTAAAATCTTATAATAGACTAATACTATAGATAAATATACAGATAAATTTATCAATCTACTTTATAAAATAGATTTTAATAATACATATTTAAAAGATTATAAAATCAGAATTTATAAACAAGAACTTAAACTGAAAATTAGAAAATAAATATAAATATTTACTGATAAAACTTTCTTAAAAATATAATATAAATTATCAAAAATATAGAAAAAGTTGATAAAAATATTCTAATTTATAAATATTATTAATTTCAGATTCAAAATAACTCAATATTAAATACTATTTTAATATTATTTCAAGATTTTAACTAATAAATAAAAAGTATAAAAATCAGTTATATTTATTCAAACTATTCTTTACTATAATCATATAAAAATAATTAGAATAACTTTAAAAATAATTATCAAAGAACAAATAAAAATAATTAAAACAAAATAATATATCATCAAATCAGTCAAATTCTGAAAATAATCAAAAATAAAAATAATAATTAAATAATATTACTAGTTTAAATACAAGTATTATCATAGGTGGATTGAAGTTTTGTAAATTTAGAAAAATTTGTGCATTATGATTATAGATAATTAGACTAATTTTATCAGTTGATCTAAATCTTGTGCTAATATCTTTGGATTCATTTAATATGGTCACTTCAAAGATAATTATAAGACAAGATAAAGAAGAATTTATATATTAATTATTAACTAATTTATTCTTTTTATTTCTGTGCTTTTTCTAGTTAAAAGTCTTAAACTCAGATTAATTAAATTATTCAATTAATGATATATTTTGCCTTTTCTGAATTAAAGAATCTAACTAATCTGTTATCTTTTCTAATAAAAAGAACCTAATCAATATCTCTTAAATCATCAATTTAAGCGTACAAATTTATATGCTTAAATCAGTGAGAGAAAAATAATAATAAAAAAAATTTTTTTATATAAATTTTGCTTAAATTGGCTAAAATAGTTTCTAAAGACTTGTACTACATGATGCATCCCAAAAAGTAATATAGTACATAGCATGTGATCCAGATCAAAAGCATTATTTATGTAATACAAACAATATCATATTGTAATCCTAAATTAAAATTATCTTTTTCTTGAGTATTACACATCTAAACACCACAAAATTTTATATACATGTACATTCAACATATAAAAATTCAACAAAAGCAATTATCAGAGTCTTGCTTTATTTTTTGGTGTGAAAATCTAAAAAACAATTACGATTTCCATTATAACAAAGAGTTACATTACATATTATACATCAAAAATTACTTTGATTTGGTGATTTACGATCCATATCCAATTCTTTTTTGGTTGCTAGTCAAGAGCATATCGACATGCTTCTCATTATTCTTTCCATACTACAAAGTGATCTCCAGACTTTAATCATTCATCTGAAAGTTCAAAATTTTTTGTTATTCTTGTTCATTTTATTTCTTTTTTTTCTTCTTTTGATTTATTTCCTAGTTGAATTTCACCAGTATCATTAGCAAAACTAATAAGACTCCAAATAATTTCATGGCAGAATTCTTTGTGCTCTTGTGTTAATTCTAAAGTTTTGGTAATTCGATATGCATTGATAATTGCAGTATCTAACAACCAAAAAAAGAGAGGCATCCAATTTCTTTACGTTATTTATTATGTACTATAATATAATTGCAGTTGGTCAACAATATCCACGCTATTCATATGATAATTGTAATCATCAATTATTTTGGGAATTTTCAATTCTTTTTTTGACTCAGATCCAAATACTCTACGCACTTTAGTTGCATTGGCGCTTATTTTTCTTGATCATCATCTTTCTCGTATGATCTCCTATTCTTCATCAATAAGACTATGAATCATTGATAATATTGTAACAGGTCCATTATCTTGTCAAAAAATAGCTAATACATTTTCTATTATGACACCAGAATGAATATCCCAATCAAGTTTGACATTTTTATCAACTTTCAATTCTTTTGGAAATCCAGAAGAATTTTTTCAAACAGTTCCACAGGCATCAATATCAATTTGTCTAAGATGTTGATAAAGAGAAATGCTAGAAAAATAATTATCCATATATATATTATATGGAAAATGTTGATATGGAAGTTGTTTGACAAGATGGAGAATCAAAGATCCAGTTTGACTAAGATAGTCTACTTTTTTTACATCACTTGGAGAAATGCATAATATCAGTAGAAAAGTATAGGTATATCCCACTTCACAGAAAGATAAAATCTTGAAACCCTCTGGAATAGGTTTATTTTTCATTCGAATGGTATGCACACTTCTGCCAGAAAATCAAACCATCATTTCGTCTACTGAAACATTTGAGTCTGGCATGTAAATTCACTTTGAAGTATCTCAGATGTGGGAAAGCAATGGCTCCAATTTTTTGAAGTAATGTTTGATTGTTATTATAGGAGAGGAAATGTACAAAAATCTCTTAATTTGTTCAAAATGTTTCAATAACATTTGCTGTGAAATTTGATGAACAGGAAACATCGAATTCTCATTCAAATATTGATTAAGAGAAGGTAATTTAAAAAGTTCTTGGTAAATAACAAAAGCTATCCAAATGATAAGCTTTTTACGTGTCAAGTCTTGTCAAACTCTACCAGTAACATCAGCATCTTTCATCAATGCATACAAATTCATGTTATTCACAATCGTATCTAGCATGGTAGTTGTAAAAAAAAGGAAGAAAAAATCAATTGGTTTAGAAACATTAATGTCAAGATGTGATGGCAACCAAACAGAGGCCCAATACAGTGGTTTTGGATGAACAAGTGGTTTAAAGTTGGGAGATGGTAGTAGCGGTTCCTGTTATTTTGTTTTTGCTAGTTTACGATCTCTTTTGTAAGAACTTCCGGCATCTATTTCTATTGTTTCAGTATCATCGTCACTGTGATCCCAGTCCAAATTGTCCAAAGAATGAGGATGAAAAGTCAAATATGTTATGTATTCTTCATCATCATCAATGTAAAACTCTGTGTTTTCAAGGGAGATCGAACTCAAGGCCAACTTATTCACAGAAGACATACTTAGTATTGAAAGAATAATTTTAATCTTGGAAAATAATTATTAAGTACACGATCTCTGATCAATATGTATCACAAATACGTAATATTTATACGTAATATGGTGATCATATACTAATCAAGATGTAGTACACTTTTATTTTAGCTTAAGAAAGGGGAGAGTGTGGCTTAAGAAAATCTGAAGCAAATGCACAAAAATAGGTCTGAAAAAATTTAAGCGTATAAATATATACGCTTGATGGTTTAAGAAATATTATCTTTTCTAATAGAAAAAATCTAATCAACATATTATCTTTTCTAATAGAAAAAATCTAATTAATACATCATCTTTTCTGATAAAAAGAATCTAACCAACATATCATCTTTTCTGATAGAAAGAACCTAACTAACACATTAGAATTACAATTCTAATAAAGTAATTTTTACAAGTATTTCTCTTAAAGAAAAGGTAATATACATAATTTTATTTTATTTTATTTTTTTTTCTCTTGAAGAAAAAGTAATATACATAATTTTATTTTATTTTATTTTATTTTTTTTCTTTTCTTTTTTTTTGTCTTTCTAAAGATCTGAAAGATATTTATTTTATATATTTTTATTATCTTTTATTATATTAGAAGTGATACTATTCTAATTCTATATAATTTCTTTATTATATTAATAGATCAAGCAATAGTAAAAGATAATTAAAAGAAGTGATATAATCTATTATACTGAAGAATGTGAATGATTATACTGAATAATTATGCTGAATAATTATACTAAAATATGTTAGAAAATCATTATACTATATATTATCAACAAATATATATTATAATCTATAGTATTAATAATGTGTATTAGTAAATAAAAAAAATAAAAAGTATAATGTGATCTTGTATACTGAAGAATGCTAAAAAAAGAGATACAGATATAGTTATAAATGTAATATTGAATAATATTGAATAATAAGAGATCAAAAAGTATGTGATATTATAATTAGAATGATTCTCTTTATAATTTTCAGAATTGCTAATTTTAATGAAATAATTATAATATTTACCCCTTTTACAAGATTGAGCTCTGTCAAAATCATTATAATCACTAAGTTTCTTTATTTATTTTAGTTAAAATTGAGATATACTATCAGATATTAAGAATAGTTACTTACTAATTTTATCCAGATTATCATGTTAGAATAGTCAGAAAGTATACTTTCCAATTTGCTAGTAATAATTAATTATAATAATATTATTTTGCTACTTGATTTCTCTTTTGAGAATGCAGAGTCATCAATTATGCTATAATAATATATTATAGATCAGTTTACCAAGATGATAGTATTATTATAGCTAAAGAGTATTTATTTCTTCAGATTAAGTAAGAGTTACAATAGTCAGTTTGATCTTTTTCTCTCATACAAGTATAGTAAACTTAGAGCATTCTTGAATTTCAGATATTATTGATTTAGAGTTGCTGATACTGATTTCAGTTACTTTATCATGAATCATTGCTTTCAGTCTCAATTTGGTTAGAATTATATTATTTATTAATAGATTGAGATTAATAACTTACATTTGTTCTTTTTTGATAAGAAGTAATTAGTTCTTTATGAAATTAATGATACTGTTAAAATCATGTTTTTGTAGTAGCTAAGTGAATTGCAAGATAGAATCTATAACTTCTTTATTTAGTCAGATATTGTTACTTGTTATTTTGTTTTTCCTTTGAAATGATAGAGAGATAAAAGACAGGGATATTTAAATAATATTCATTCTATATGATCATTAATTAATATTATATTAGTATATTATACTAATTATTCTATAATTAAGATATTGATACATGTTCTATAGAATTTTATTTTTCATAGTATTATTTGAGTTATATACTATTAAAGAATTTCTTGATTAATTGACTATATTAATTTTGTAGTTTATAGATATTGTTACTATATATCTCATGAATATAGTATCACTCATTACTTTATTAGACTTTAAATTTATTTTCTTTTAGTATATGTTATATCATATTGTAGATTAACACTTTTTTGTCAATGTCAAATGCTAATATCTATTGAATTTTCTGATTATGCTACTTTCATTTTTCATTAGGCTTCATGTATATTATCCTATGCAATTTAAATTTGATTAGGTAAGTGGTATATGATAGTGAAAATTTGGTTTTTTATAATTTCTTCTATATTTTTAGTACTTGTTATGAGAATTTTATATTGAAATTTGATAGATAATCTTGCTTTATATCTATATATCAAGAAAAATAGCTTGTGTCTTGTACTAATATTTCTTAATATTCTATAGATAAATAGAGTGATAGAGATATATACATCCTATTTAATATCTAATTTGATATAATATTTCTGTAATATTGAACAAAGAATTTGATTATAATATTCAATAATACTGTTTATTTATAAATAATATGAGAAGAAAAATTTGTATTATATATTGAACTATTTAGTAAGTAATTTTATAATAAAGATAACAAATTCAGATTCATTATCTGACTGAATTTTTTTAGGATAACCATATTAGTAAATTATATCTTTAAAAATGAATATTGCAATATTACTAACTTTCTTGTTAGGTATTACTCAAGCTTTTAGTTATTTTGTAAGATAATTAATAGTCACAATAATATATCAATTTCTATTTATTATTAACTTACAAAATCTAATTAAATCAATCATAATTTGATTGACTGTTATCCTAATTTTAATAAATAAAAGAAACTATTTGGTTTTTCATCTATCAGTTTGTTAACAGATCTGATATGACTTTATAAAGTTACAGATATTACTTTCTATACTAGTTTATTAGTAATAAGTAATGATATATTAATAAATTTTTTCATATGTAAAGTATTTCAAAAGTAAATCTCCATATATATAAGTTATAATAACTTTCATTTTCATATCCTTCAGAACTTGTAAAGAGCTATTTGATTCTTTTCTTTTATTAATTTTATATAATAATCTTTCTTGTATTATATAGTATTTTGCTTAATTCTTGATTTGTTATTATTATTTCTCTGTACATTCTACAGAATAGCTTCTATTTTTCAGGTAATATAATAAATTATTATAAGTATTTATTTTCATTATTTATTTTTATAAAGATTTTCAATTAATTTAATTTATTTTATTATCTAAATTTTATTTTCTTGCTATTATCTAATCATTTTATTCAACTACTTAGATTTATTCTTATTCTACTACTAATTTTAATTAATGTAAGAAAGTGTGTTAGCATTTTGGCTGAGTTTTTCAGAATAATAAGAAATAGTAAATATATATTTTAATATTATTATTATCTAATAAAATACTTATAAATCAGAATTAATCTATTTGGTAAATAGTCAATAGAGCACATTGTGATTGATAATAATTTCAAGAAGAATTTTAAGAAGATAATATCAGAATTATTTTACTTCTCAAATGATGATTAATATTTTTTTTCTGTTATACCATAGTATTTTTCTTCTATCTTAAGTGAAATACTAGCATAAGTAATTATGTATTCTCAATTCTGATTATTCTTTTGTGATAATATTACTCCTAAATCTATATTTAAAGTATCTATATATAAGTAAAATTTTCAAGAGAAATCTGAATATATTAAGATTAGAGCTAAGATCAGTTATCTTTTGAATTCTTCAAATATACTTTCTTGTTCTCTTTTTCAGCTAAAATTGATATTATTCTTTAATAGATAAAATAATAATATAGCAATCTGTAAAAAGCTCTTAATAAATTTTTGATAGTAACCTATTAATCCAAGAAATAAATAAAGAAAGTGAACTATATATGGTTATAGGAATTCTTGAATTTTCTTAATAGTAGATGAATCAGTTATAATATCTTGATCAATTACTATGTGATTCAAGAATGATAGGTCTTTTCTTACAAGATTATATTTTTTTACATTTAATTTTAGTTCTACTTCTCTAATTTACTAAAAAACTTTTTGTAGATATTGCAGATATTTTTTGAAATTCTTGAAGTAAATATTGATATTATCAATATAAACTATTATAAAGTTCTAATTATAATCTTCTAATATTATATCTATTATCTATTGAAAAATAGCAGAAGTATTATAGAGATCAAATAGTATTATATTAAACTTGTAAAGACCTTTTCATAAAATAAAGATAATTTTTATTATACTTGAGACTTCCATCTTAATTTGTCAATATCCATTAAGATCAAGTAAGAAAAATCATTTTGCATTCTCTAAGTTTTCTAGTATTTTATTGATTTGTAATAAGGGATATATATTCTTCTTTATCATAATACTAATTCTCTGATAGTCTACATAAAAATATTTTTTTTCATTCTTTTTACTAACCATTATTATAGAAGAGATTTATGAACTATTTGACTATTAAATAATCTCTGTTTTTAATATTTGTTATATCTTATCATAAATAAATTCCTGTTCTAGTAAAGTCATCCTATATAATTTTTGTTAAATGGAATATGAATCTGTCATATTAATTATAAGTTAGACAAAATTAATTCTTTTTAATTTGATCATATTAGTAATAAACAGATTCTTATATATTTTTAATAAATTCTAAAGCTGCTTCATTTACTATTAATCCAATTTTCTTTATTTAATTATTTTATTATGATCTTTTATCTCCAGAAGATATGTCTCCAGTTTAACTTATTCTATAGATCCAAAACTAATAGTTTCTTAACTAGATTCATCTAATTTTTGTCATATCAAAACTACTTGAATACTATCAACATCTGTCAATTTCAGAAATACTACTTGAGCTATCTATTTATTAAACTGAATTTGATACAGAAAGATCAAATTATTATAGATAAGTATATCTATATTCCTGGTATATCTAATATTAATTATTTCTTCTTTTACTTCTATATCTTTCTTTACTAAGAATAATTGTGATATTAATTGGTAAACAGTTTCTACAGAAACTTCAAATATAATAAAGAAATTAATTAGAATAGTTTAACTTGATTTGATGATAATGATTTCTATTTCAGAATAGCAAAGATCAAATCTCATATCAATTTTATGAGGATATTCTGGAATTCTTTCTTTATCATTATTGGTATAGACTTTAATTAAGTAATTGGCTTCTTGAATTTCATTTGGTATTATATATTGATTATTTCCTTTTTTAATATATCTTTTATCATTCCTATAAGAATTCATTTCTTATGTATGATAGTTATTATTTATTAGCTTTTAGTTATTATTTTTCATCTTATTATTTATTTTACTAGAATATCTCTATCTTGAATTAACTTCTTTTCTCATCTTAGCTTTTATTTTAATTTTAGTTTTCTTAATCTTTGACTTAATTTTGATTTTTCTTTTGTTAGTATTCTGATTTGCTTTAAGAATTAGTATAGATTACATATTATAATTATTATATTTCTCAGAGTTATACAGAATTAAATATTCAGTACAGAGATAAATATTGATGAATTCTAGTCAAGCTAATTATGATTATTATTCTAAAGTTAATTATTGATATATTGACATAAAAATTTTAGCTACTGAAGCTTCTTTAGGTTCTTTGTAATCAATATATCCTAGTTTATCTTTAAAATTATCTTTATTAACATAATGAGATAGGATAATCTTTCTAATTTTATTATATTTTTGATATATCAAAGTAAGTATTCTATCTTCATGTAACTTTTAAATCATTCTATTATTTTTCTTCCAGCCTCTGTGATTGAATATATAAATATATTGTTCATAATAGGAGTAAAAATATTTAATTAAGTAATAACTTTTAACACTATATATTTTGGATACAGAAATACAAATATTATACTGAAAGCATATAGATAAGTTTAGTTTTCTTATATTTATATAGTCTTCATAGTATTTGTTCTTGAATCTATCTTGCTCAATTATTATATCATCCTTAAATTATTTATATAGTATTAATATCCATGATAGTATTTTACCTATTCATTTAGCTAAAGACAGATAAAAGCTGATTCTTTGATTAGAAACTTGATTTTAATAATTAGAATTTTATTAAAGAGTCATTAGTTTTCTATCTTGATCTATCAATTCTTACAAGAGCTCTTGTCTAAAAGAATAAAAAGATTATCAGGAACTTGAAGCTTTATATTAATCTATATAATCAATTTCTGATAGTATATTTAGCATTTGTGAATTGAGTTTGAAAGTATATATTGATACTAATATTTAGCTAGGCTCTTCCAGTCAAATTTCCATTTTGAGTTGTGATATTTGATTTGATCAAATTTTCTTTCTAAATAGCTGTATTTCTCTTAATCAATTATCTTATTATTAATTTGAATTTCTTTCTTATAGATACAGATATTGTTAACTTTTGATATTCTTCTAGTAATATATTAGGGTATTCTTTCAAAGTCAACTTCATTCAATATTTAGATAACTATTTATATCTGCATCCAAGAGTTTTTGGTAGTCTAATAAAGAAAGTTCTGATTCTTCAGTTATTATTTTTCAAATTCTTTATCACTATTAATTGATTTATTATTGAAGAGTTCAGAGTTATTTATATCAGATTCAAGATTTATAAAATTTTTTTGATTATGAATATACTAGATATTAATTTTTTCTTTTTGTCTGTTTTATTCTAGAATTATAGTACTCTTTTTGATTTGATATTGATATTTACTTTATTTAGTAAGTTTATACTAATTATTATACTATAGATTTTAGCTTTTGTAATATCAATCTCTATTAGAATTATGATTCTGTCAATTATGATTGAATACTTATTAATTATTCCTAATAGTTACTTAATATAGTTATTTATATCTATTATCATTATATTTGATTTTCTTTATATTTTCATATTTTGTTTTTTAAGAAATTCATAACTAATTACATATTCTGAGACTTTGATATTAATGATAAAATTGATAGATATATTTTCAACTTTGACTTCACACTAAGCTAAAATAGTTTTAATTCTTGTCTAACTGGTTATCCTAATCATTTTTTACATTATCTTCTTTTTGATAGGTTATCTTATTCCTTTAAATATCTTGATATATTGTTCTGATAAAGTTTTAATTAATTATATAATGATAATATTGGTCTTTGTGACAGTGAAATCATCTAAGATATTATAAAGAACAGTTTGAAAGACAAGTACTAATAATTTAGCTTTGATCTTTTTCTTTTTCTTTCTGTCTTCTGACTTATTCTTAGCTTGCTTAAATATTATAAATATTTTCTTAACTTGCTTGATTCTTTTATTTATATCATCTTCTAGAGATTTTAACTTAGTTTATTTATATTTTCTGATCAAGTATTTATGTATCATCAAGAATATTAAGTTTAATATATCATGAGTGTTATTTTTAATATTGATAAATATCTAGATAATATTAGTAAATATCTGAATCTGCGAAAGAAAAGTATTAGTATTAATTAGTTGAATATTATTTACTTTGAGTACTTGTGTTATAACAATATCATTTTATTCAAAAAGATTATTACTAATAGTTACTAAATTTATATTATAGATTAATTATTGATTCTGTTAGTTATTTGTAGAAATATCATTTATATTATGAGTATTCTGGCAAAATTATTATATATATTCAGTCTGGCCATATTGATACCAGATTAGTGAATCTCTAAAATTTTGTTGATTTCTATTTCTGTTATATATTCTGAATTAATAAGTCATTTTTTTGATAATTTTAACTTGTTTCAATCTATTAATTAAGTTTTAAAGAATTTGATTCAATATATTGATATTAATAAATAATATAGCTTGGAGTTAGTAATAAGTTTGTATTATTTCTTTAGTACTGATTTTATCAATAGTCTTGACTATCTTAATAATATTATTTTATGTATTATCTGAGTTAATATTAATCTATTTTCTGATTTCAGATTTAAGTTCTCTTTTGTAAGTTCACATATAGTAGTTTGCTAGATAATATCTATCAGAATTGATTTTCTTGAGTAACTGAATAAAGCAGTTAGTATATTCTTCTATAATTTCTTCTTGTTTTAATGTTTTAAGTTCATCCTGTCATTATTTTACTTTTCAATTTGTTCAAAACTTTAGGATAAATCAATATTTGAAATCATATTCATTATGCTATTAATTTGTCTAAATATTTAGTTAAAAGTTGACATCAATATATCTCTGATTAAATCAAGTGGTAGCAGTTTCTTCAAGATAATCTTGTATAATTTGAATTTTTCTTTTATCTATAATTCTATTAGCATGAGTAACAATTTTGAAATCTCTGATTCACTTGATTGGATCTTGATTTTCATCTCAGAATTTTCTGTTCAATATCAAGATCTTTTCTGATTATTGAACTAATTTAATATTCATGACTTTGATAAGATTGGCAAGGGCTTAAATCAAGTTATCTATATTATTTACCATTTTATTTATTTCAGATTCTTTATTTACTTCATTAACTTCAAGTTTTTTTTTAATTAGTAAGATAATTTATTCATAATTATTATTATAGTTTTCTAATTCCAATTCAATTTTTAAATGATAATCCATTGAGAAAGAGTATTAATTTAATATAGTTATATCTACAGAAAAGGCATCACAAATATTACAGGTGGATTAAAGTTTTATGGATTTGGAAAAATTTATATACTATAACTATAGATAAGAGAGGGTAATTAGACTAATTTTATTAGTTGATCTAAATCCTGTGCTGATATCTTCAGATATTATTTAATATAATCATTTTAAAGATAATTATAAGGTAGGATAAAGGGAAATTTATATATTAATTATTAACTAATCTATTCTTTTTATTCTTATACTTTTTCTAGTTAAAAGCCTTAAATTTGGATCAATTAAATCATTTAATTAATGATATATTTTGTAATAAAATTAGAATAATTATATTAGATTTATATTTTATTTTGCAGATTATTACTGTACCATATAATATGTTATACGTAACTTACTATATCATAATTACCTGATTATGCCAAGAAAAGTTATATAGTATATTTAAGTTATTTTAGCTATAGATAGTTTTCTT
>CAJVPS010001517.1:0-15214 GCA_910591765.1 Ambispora leptoticha | reverse complement strand
ATAATAAATAATTAAAATATTAATTTTATTTTTATACTTAAAATATTAATTTAATTTGAAATATAATATTAAATAAATTATTAAATATATTTTAATATATAAATATTAAATTTTAAATAAATATTTAAAGAGATATTTTTATTTAATATAATTTCTAAAAAAATAATAATAAATATTTTTTACTTATATTTTGATAAGAAATTATTTAAAAATCATAAAAATTTATAAATTTATTCTTTAAAATATTATTATAATAAATTATAATAAGTTATAATAAGTTATAATAAGCTATAATAAGCTATAATAAGTTATAATAAGTTGTAACAAGTTATAGCAAGTTGTAATAAGTTATAACTTGCAATAAATTATAGTAAGTTATGATTTTTATTAAATTTTTTAATAAATTACAACATATAATTATAATATATATATATTGTAATATAATAATTATAACTATTATCTTTAATAATAATACATATTTATAATAATTATAAATTGACTTATATTACTTAATATAATAAATTCACTATAATATGTTATCAAATTAGCTAATTAAAATTACTTTCTGATAAATAACTTACAAGAAATTCTAAATAAATAGTAAATAAAATTATCTGAATATATGAAATTCTAATATTAAATTAATTTTAATATTTATAGCTTTATATATTTGAAAATACATATACTTAAATATAATATCTTATAATAATATTATATGAAAATATTTTTATTGGAATATATATATATATATATATTACTAATTTTATCAAACTAATAAGATATAAGAAAATTTTATTTATTTTATAAATATTTCTATTTTTATATTATATATTTATTTTTATTGCTATATTTATTATCATATTTCTATTTTTAAATACTATATCTTATTTTTATTCAAGATCTATATTTTTAAATTACTTATAATATAATATTTATATATATAGTAGAATAGTATATTAAAAGCTCATTTTTAATTTTAGTAAAATAGTTATATTTAGAATAATAAACACAAAAATCTTTTAATATCTTTTAATATTTTTCCATGTCTTTTAATATTTTTTCACATCTTTTAATATCTTATAATATCTTTAAATATTTTTTCATACTTTTTAATATTCTTCAAAATTCTTTAATATCTTTTAATATTCTTTGATATATATATTTTTAAATATTAATATTTAAATTATAATATTTAATTATAATATATATATTTAAATAATATTAACTAGTAATACTATAATAATTTATATATTTGAAAATATATAAAAAAACCTGTTATTTCAGCTTGAAATAAATAGTTTTGAATTGAATTATTTGAAAAATATAATTAAAAAGCTTATTATAATAATAATAATCTTTTTATAAAGATTCTTTTTCTAATTATACTAGTACTCTTTCTTTCCTTTAGTTATATTATATTTATGACTATACTGGATATAACTCTTATAAAATTTGTGATCAGAATAGAAATATTCTCAAGTATTCTATTAATAAAAAACAACTCAAATATTATTATAATCATCAAGATTACTTTGAATTATAAATTATTATTAAATAATTATATAGATTATCTCTTAATTTTTGTTATCTTTATATTTAAATTATCTTCTATTTTATTTATTTATTTTTATAATTATTTTTTCCTAATCTTTTTAATATCTTATTATTTACAGTAAACTTTTAGTTCAAATTTATATAAATATCTCCTCTATTTCTCTTATCTTTTTCTTTATTCTTTCATATTTTTACTTTTATCTATTACTTTTATTTTTATTATCTTATATCTTTTTCAAACTTTTTTATAGTTTTTACTTTTATTATTTTTATTATGTTTCAATTATCTACTTGAATTATCTCTCAAATAATTGAATCTCTTAGAAAAATCTATCAGAAAATACTCATTCAATAATTCTTTGAAATAATTATCTTCTCAATCTTTGAATTACTTACTTGTGATAATACAGGATAGAAAACTCATATTTTATTATTAGATTTACTTATATAATCTGAATTTATTAAAGATATTAAAATTGATAATACTTTTCTCTTGAATTCTCAAATGAATATTAAACTACTTGAAGTATCTGTTAAATCAGTTAATATAACTACTGACATAGACTTTAACTAGTTAAATTTCTTTATTATTACTTTATTAAAGAATGAGTTTGAAATTAATAATAGTAAAGAAGATATTAAAGAAAAATCAGAATTTATAAGTTCTGACAGTTTAATTATATCTGAAGAAAAATCTGAATCATCTGTTTCTATTATTGAAGATATTAAATTTACTTATAAGAAAGACTGGTTAGCTAAACTTAAAGAAGCTATATTATTAATCTATAATAATTTACTAGATAATAATAATCAAATAATAACTTAATATTATAAACTTGGACAAGTATTTTCAGTTCAATTACATAAATATTCAAGAGATATATCAGAATTTAAAAAGAATATTGAAGACTTTCTTGAAAAATATATATATAATAGATTATATAATATTGCTTAAAAGATCTTTTTTATTTATAAATCTGAAGAAAAAGTATTTAATAATTAATTTGACTTTATATTAATCAAGTTATATCATTTAAATAAGAAAGAAATATTGAAGATTATTACTTGATTTTTGCAAAAGCAAAAATTTTTTAAAGAAGAACTATATATTATTATAGTAATATAAAATTTCTTAATTTCATAATCTTTCTTTGGTTATATGAAATTTTATTTTTTTCTATTATTTTATTATTTATTATATAATTATTTTTATTTTTATATAATTATATATATTTTCTTTTATTATATTTATATTATAGTTATTTATAATAATATATATATTTAAATAGTATTAATTAGTAATACTATAATAATTTATATATTTAAAAAATATATAAAAGGATCTGCTATTCCAGCTTGAAATAAATAGTTTTGAATTGAATTATTTAGAAAATATAATTAAAATGCTTATTATTATAATAATAGTAATCTTTTTAAAAGTTTTCTTTTTTAATTATACTAGTATTCTTTCTTTCACTTAGTTTTATTCCTTTAATCATATAAAGTTAATTTTAATTTGGATCATAATATTATATTGATTTTTGATTTTTGGATATTATTTTGAGAGTAGGAGATCTCTATTATAAATAAGTCATACTTTTATTTTATTTATTTTATTATTTTGAGAGTAAAAAATCTCTACTATAAATAAGCTATACCTTTTTAGTCATTTAGTATTTATTTATCTTAATTCTAGTTTTTTTAGTTATAGTCTTTTTTAATTAATAATAACTTTATTATTAAATTATCTCTTTGAAAGACAATATCTATAGATATTGGCACAGATCTTAGAAATCTTTATCAGTATTAAAAGTAAAGTCTAATTCCTCTTTCTTTATCTTTAATTAATTTAGTCTTTTTCAATCTAATATTATTAAGACAAATCTAAGTGAAAATCCACTTATCAGATTTGGCATAATAGTATATTAAATAATTTAATTACTAGACTTTGAATCTTAATATTTTTATAATTATTAATTTAATTTTTATAAAATTTAAAATATATATTTATCAAGTTTATATAATTTGAAACTTTAAAATTATAAATTGATTATAATAATATTTAAAATATCTTTATTTTAAAAAAATTTATTTTAGTTTTTTTAGTAATGTAATACTTTATTTATTATTAATTAAAGAATAAAAAAATAATTAAAATAATATGAAAAGTAAATTTAAATTATTTTTTTAATATAAAAAAATTATAAAGATTAGTTAAAATTTGAATGTTTTTATTAGAAGTAATTATCAATTATATATTAATATATCAATTTTTTTACAATGATTTATAATAAAATATATATTTTAATATTTTAGATTAAAATCTTTTTTCAAAAGAATTCAATTTAAAATTAATATATTTATTTTAATATTAAATATTTATAATTATTAAGCAAAAATAATTCAAGTTTTATTATAATTTTTTAATATTTATTATTAAATTTCAAAAATATTAATACTTAATTTCTTATAATTAAAGAAATTAAATTTTTATATTAGTTTTCTCTGATAGTTATTGAAAATTATATATTAAAATTAATATATAATTATTTATTTATTAATTTAAGATAAAATTATAAATATATAATACTTATTTAATATATATATGTAATTTATAAATTAAATTATAATTAATTATAATTTACTTGAAAATCTAATAATAAATAAGTATTATATAATTACAACTCACTCTTATTTTTAATTGGACTGAATCCTGACTTACTTTTATAAATTCCAGAAATTTTTAAAGCCCAAAAAATCTGGAAATTTATATTGATCTTTTATGATACAAGAAGTTTTAATTAATCAATTATCAAAAACTTAATATAAGAGTCAAATTCTCAAAATTTTACTGCAGCTTTATAGAACTCAGTATTATAATTATAAAGAACAAAATTAATATTAAAATTTTGAAACTTTGCCATATAATGAGCTGATAGATTTTGAAATTTGAAATAGATTGGTTTCTTTGACTCTAAAGCATTTTGAATATTTTCAAACATCATTTATTAGATCATATTGATTATTTTAAATTTATAAATATATATACATAACGAAAATTTCATTTTGGAAGAAAGAAAAAAGTTTTCTGAGAATGCTAATCGATCTATGTATATAAAAACTTTGAGATATTAAATATTTTCAGTATGAAATTAACATTATTTATAGAATATTCCTTTTAAAAAATCTAAGTAATGATTCAAAAAATAGTGTCTATATAAGAGCTTTACTTATCTTTCATTCATACATTTGATAAAAATTTATTACATGTACTTTTTTTTAATAATTATTGATATCATGAAGAAATATTAGTTATAACGAGAACCTCTTTTTTTGTTTGGGCTTGAAAAATGGACACATACCAACACCAGCGCTAATTGATCTAGAAAATTCAGAATAACAATTCCATCCACGTATGATTGAGTGCCAACTATTTCATTAATTTTTTGTGAGAAAGGATATTATAAAACAACAATTTGAAGATATTTCGAGCAAGGTGTATTTCTTCATAGTTTTTTCACTTAAAGGGTTTATGTATGAAATCGACCGATTTAAAGTTACATGTATTAGCCACAAAACAATTTTCAAAGTTGAGTTATTCTGCACCCATTTTTCTACTAAAACTTTTAAAGTTGTCAGAATTTGAGCATTCTTCCATTGAAATCATCTAAAGCACACAACCAAAGTATTTATGCGGCAAGTTTAGTATGAGAATTTAAATAAACATATTCCACTTCGAGATCCGAAGTTTTCATTTTATCCAAACTGACGTGCTGAAAAATTTGACTTTCACCGATAGAAATATCATAACAATTCCCGAATTTTCATAAAATATTTCAAGGTTAAGTGTGATGATAATAGCAAGCATAATTTCATTTGTTTTTTTTAATAGTTTGATAAGAGTAAAAAATTTCTATGTAATAAAAGTGATATCGATATAGATGTCTAATTTCCAAATAAATGAAAAATTCTATGCAATATTTTATAAAATGAAGAAGTAAAAAAAATTACTACTTTTTTCCTGAATCCATAAAATACAACAAGAACTGAACTCTAGCATTTCTATTTCCATTATCAATAGCTTTCCGATACCACTTTGAAGCCATATGCAAATCCTTCGTGACTCCCCATCCATAATGATAACAATTTCCAAGCACATACTGCGAAATCCCAATATTCGTCATGTCCTCTTCTTCACGCTCTGCTCTCTCCGAATATTGCACAAAATAACGAAACGCCTTATAATGATTCCGCTTCACACCACTCCCTCTGTGATAAGCATGTCCCAGTTTATTGAGTGCCGTCAAATTTCCATTCTTTGCGGCAACTTTGTACCATCGTAATGAGGATGCCTCGTCGCGCTTCGTACCTAGACCGTCTTGATATGCGTCCGCGAGGTAGAGTGCAGCTTCTTTTGAGCCGGAAACAGCAGCAGTTAAGAAATGAGTGTATGCAGCTTTAAGATCTTTGTTTGTCCCGAATCCTGTTTTATAACATACTCCAAGTTGAAACATTGCTTCTGGGTCTCTCTTCTGAGTTGCTTTCAAGTACCACTTGAACGCACCCTCTTTATGATTAGAATCCTTAACATCATCGCGAAGAAAATTGGCAAGTTGAAGCTGCGCAGGTGTATAACCCGATGTAGCGGCTTTATAGAGCCAATAAGAATGGCTCGGGAAATCAACAGTCGTTCCAATTCCATCACGAAAACATAATGACAAATGATACTGAGCAGCTAGATGTTCCAGCGCGGCCCCTTTTTGAAATAATTCAAATGCCATCCGCGGATCTCGGTCAATTCCAATTCCGTCACGATAAAAAATTCCCATGATATTAAGTGCATGTGATGATGATGCTACGGAAGAAGACGGCAGTGAAATTGCAGCGTCGTACCATACCTTGTAATATTTAAATGCAAGCGCCAAATTTTTCTCTGTTCCTATTCCATGCTCATACATGAATCCTAGAATCATCGCTGAATAAGGAATATTTGTATTTTCAGTAGAATATCCGGCAGAAAGCATGGAAAAAAGCTGTTCAGATTTCAAATTCTTTTCTTTTAGCCAAGATTCTAATTTTTCGATTGATTTCTGAGGTGCATCGTACGAATCAAGTATTGATTCAAATTTTTTGTATAGATCTTGTCGTAGCTGTGGTGCGAGTCTTATTTTTGGTAACGACGACGACGATGATGAATAACATTCGATAGTGCACTTCTTGAAAGATGTCTCTAAGTTGGTTACTGAAATTTTTTCCATCTACATGTAAATGATTTGGATAATTCAAAATAGTTAGTTAAAAATATTCGAATCTCTTTAAATTTTTGTTTTCTTACCTTTTTTCACGAAGACGAGCGAAAAAAATGAGGGAGCACTATATTTTTGTTAACAAGGAATAACTTAATACATGTACATGTACATGTATATGAAACGTAATGGTAAGACAATGTCAGTCTTGACATGTACATGTATGTCGATGAGAGTTTACGTCACATGATTACATGATTACATGTACATGTACTACATGTATTGGATGATGAAATACCATAGTAAAGTTATTCCATGTATATATGCCTATTCTAGTTAAAATAATAGTGATACATGTAGTCATGTACATGTATTAAAATTCACTAAATAAAAGTACATGTAATAAATGCTTTTTAGAGTTTCTAGTCGTTACGTCGTCGGTGCCATCAAAGTTTGTTAGCCAGTTATTTTGTTTAAATTAATTATTAAAATACGTATTGATGCTCATATCGATATGCGTTGATTTGTTTGAAAATAAAAATATATGTACGCACGCAAAATACATGTACATGTTGCACATTTATGGATCATTAGAACATGTAATACATGTACATGTTTATTGTTGTAGGACCATATCGATATCCGATATCCGATATCGATCCATGTATTATCGTTATACATGTATCATGTACATATCGATATCGATATACATGTACATGTATCCGTCTTTGGAATTAATTCATTTTTCATTAATAAATAATGAAAACTTATTAAGAGATGCGGCCCTAACATTTAGAACATCTCATTCTTAAGTTATTCTTTATACATGCACATGCGCTATAATGGGTTCATTAAAATTTGTGCTTAACATAATTTAATTTCTACAGAGTTACAATTAATAACAATAAGAACATTGAACTATTATCATAAAAAAATTGAAATTATATCTATTTTCTTATAAATTTCAAGTAACAAGATCCTTTTGTTGATAGGCAAACACGACTTTTGTTCTTCTTATGCTAAGCTTTCTCTATGCTTTTGCTTTTCTCTACTTTTATTACAACTAAACTTTTATCGAGGAGATAAAATTTAGATAAAAATAACGATCATTGATGAAGAAAGAACGACGTTAATATTCTTTAGAAACTGCAATATATACCCGAAACGATTTTTATTGATTTGCCAGACAAGAAACAAGTACCAACAACATGTCATGTACAAAGAATTTTCTCAGATAATGCGTTTTCATTAAAAATTCCTTTTGCATTAATCCCATTCTGTTGTCGGTATCCGGCAGTTGTTTAACATCAGGCGAGAAATTTTACTCAAATGCATGCATACTGGTTTTATTTTATTGAGAAATCCAAATCTCGAAAAAACATTCTATCTGTTATAAGTACATGTATAGTACCCCCAAAAAGTTTCGCCCGGTTCAAAATTATATAGTAAAACATATAAAAGATGGAAAATTTCAAGATATATACATATTCGTCTTTTTTCTAGTAATCATCTCTAAATTTTATATCTTTTTAAAGCTCAAGAATTGTATTTTTAGAAAAATGATACAAGACTGGCGGCAATTTAAAGTATAAAGACCATTTTTGATTGTAAATGAAAATTTTTTCCCACAAAAGATTGAAATTTTCAAGCTATATACATATTCATATTTTTTTGAGTAATTATTTCTAATTTTTATACCATTTTAAAGTTAATCAATTGCATTTTCAAAAAATGATTCCTAGCTATGAGAGCAACAACTGTTTGAATTATAAAATCATGAAAAAAATTATATATATATATTTTACTATTTTACGATATCTTCTGAGATTGTTCACCTAAAAGCCCAAACTCATAAGAAATTTTTTTGCAATAATTACCTGAGCTAGTAAACAAACCAAAGTCATCATAACCACTTCCAAAACAAAGCCCTTGATTCGAAAAGTTATTTATACTAGTATTATATTTACTTAAAATTCCATTGGATCCCATAATACATGATATCATCAGAATTACATGTAAAAAGCTGCTTTTTATTTCATCACCAAAATAATTTCTATCACGAGATTCCCGATAATTTTATATTACACAAAGCATATGAATGATTTGGTGGTTATTCAATGTACAACCATGTATTCCAAGAAGCCTTTTCTGATAAATACATGTACTGTACATGTAACGGAATAAACTGACGGGTTTAAAAAATAAAATCATAAAGTTTGCTATAAACTTCTTTTTGTGATCTTTGATGGTACTTGTTATCTTAGTAGATAATTTATTGTTAATATGAAACAATGTTTCAACTTTTCAAATAAGGTAGCTCAAATTTATACATCATCTCTATAAAACAAAAAACGTTCAGTCGATAAACGTGCACCCGAACCTCAACCAAACCAAATGATTTAATTATGATATCGTTATACTAAAATTAGGCCAAAAGGTGATAATCTGGTAAATTAAAATCATGATTTTAGTATATGCATCATTTATATGCATTTTAATAACTAACTATCGTTATAATATTTCTCCTATAAAAAACAAATACATACATTTATATTTGTTTTAGTTAGAATTTTATTTTTTTTAAAAAAAGTATTTTTGGTTGTTGCTAATACTTTAGTTTCTTGATGTTTCTTATAACGATTTATTATAATTCAATATAAATTTTTTGAAATCATAATACACATTATTTATAATTACATATGTAATAAGAATTAATATTTTAATTGGATTTACTATACAGTCACAATCTCCTAAGTGCGCACATTCTTGGGACCAATACAAATTGCATTTAGTGAGAGAGTGCATCTATAGAAAGCAATTTTATAAGTGCTATGATGCATATCGGGAGGAATTCAATTGTTTTGTAACAAAATCTGAAATATGTACATATACATGTATAACATATTAATTGATACGGGTCTAGAAGAATTATTCGTTACAAAATGTATTAGATACATTATGTGCTATATAATAATAGTACTGTTTCGCTGCCTCCTAAAAATATTGGATTTAAAGAATATAGGGCGTAAAAAAAAAGGGGAGGTGAGCTTAGACTAAATGATTTACAAGAGGAGGAGTTCTCTACTGTTCTAAGGGTCTCCCGGGCTAGTTTTTACGAAAACTTCAGCAATTCTGATCAAGGTACAAAGCAATCTTCACAACATAGCACAAACTAACTTTATGGTATGTTTAGAGTTGAGCCTTCCACTATTGATTTATGTTAAGTGCCAAGAAATAAAGGTCATTTTGTATGCAAGCTTCGAAGATAAACAATAGAAGAAAGATAGTTTATTACGAGTAAAGAATTATACAGGTAAAAGGTTTTTTATTTGATTAGAGTATATTTTTCAAAGGCTAATATCCCGCCTTTTTATATCGATTACATACATCAATACCGTGTCTATAATTATCCCTTTTGTTAGTAGTACTATCGTTTCTAAATAATAAATTTGAAGACAATATGAATGATAGCAATTAAAAGGGGTATTAGAAAGAATATCGAAAGATCACTAAAGTTGTATGTTCCAGAAATTTACTTAAACATCGAAAGGTGTAATAAACAGAATTAAAAGGAGTATGTGACTAAGAGATATACTCATGAATTAGTGTTAGATATAAAAACAGTGTGTTAAAAAGTGCAGGGAACCATGGACTCATGAATCCTAAAGTTACTACGGTAACAATGTAACGTATTCAATTATTCCGAATGAAGAAAGTTAAACACTTAATTAATTCGATTAATGGCTATGTTAACAGAATGTTCTCATTATGATAATGACGGTTAATTGTTCCAAGAATGACGGTGATTGTCGTGTAGGGAAATGTAAGAGAAATTAAGGAATTACGAGATTTAGCGTTACTGTGATAAAGTACCATTTATCATTGTTGCTATTACATGTATCAAGATATATTAGTATTTACTAATACTGATACACATGTACAGATACTTATTGTTATTGAATTCACATTCGAATAAGTTGGCTAAATTTTATGAAAAGGGCGATTTTTGTGATATTTCGATATGGTGATGGAAAAAATTTACAAAACTTTACCGCACATTCGTCTATTTTAATGGTGCAATCCCAATATTTTGCTGTCACTCTTTCTGATGCGTGAGTGAAACGAGAACCAAATACAAGGCAAACTCGATAAGACGAAGGTCGGGGCAGAGACAATTCATCCGGCTTATCGAGATTTTCGTTTTACTTAATTTCGCACTAAATCGAATTTATATATAATAAAAATTTGGTAAACAAGAAAAACTTCGGCTTAATGCAATTCGGCTTAGCGTGGCTTCGTCTTAACGAGTTTGTCTTGTAAAATGACTATTTTAAGAAACCAAATGTTTCTCCGCGTGTTTTTGAAATCTTATTGAGGTAAATAAATTATGATACATGCTTACAGTAAATAAAATTTATTTTATGATAAGATAGATATATGTATCGTGGCAAAATCGAATTGAAAGAACATGGAGTGCCGACGCTTTTGGATTTATTTATTGCTGCGGATAAGTTGGTACTTGACGAATTGTTTGAATACATTCAAAAATCTTCTTTTGTATCTCATATCGAGTCGATGACTGAAAATTTTTCCTTGATCAATCAAGTCGTATTCGAGCACAAAACTTTACAAATTTTGCACAGATATTGCATGTCAAAATCCTGCCGTTATCTTTCAATCGAATGATTTTGTTAAACTTCAGAAAATGCTTTAGTCTCCTTGCTCAAAGGGATGATTTGAATCTTCAAGAAATTAATCTTTGGGAGAAGGTTTTTGAACGGGGAATTGTTCAATCTTTCAATTCTGAGAATGTTGATTTTACGAGTCCCGTGGAGAAATGGCACCAAACGAATTAGGCAATTAAATTTGCGCTTAACAATATTTATCATTAATCGTTTTCTTCCACATAAATTCTGTTGACTTTTACAAAGTAATGCCCTATTCAGAACTCTTATCAGCAATGCTATCGCTATACAAGGATTTATTGGTACCAGGAAGCGAAGATCTTAAAGCTAGCAAACATCCTATTCGAAATTCCTCAATACTTACCCGAAACCAAATCAATAAAGTAAGTGAATGGATAAAGTCACAAGATACAAAATTAACTCAGCCATTTAATTTAAAGCTATTATTACGAGGCAGTCAATATAGATTAATTGCAGGCTGATTTTCATCGAATTTGTGATAACGTAGGTCCAACAGTAATTGCGATTAAGGTTAAGGATTCAGGAAAAATAATTAGTGGATATAATCCATTGAAATGGTACCCAATTGAAAGTGAACAGTATTTTGAGACACCAAATAGCTTTTTATTTCAATTTGACTCGAATGAATCCGATGGATTTATAAATAAGATTAAATAAAAAGAACGTAGTATTCGTTGCAATAAAGTATATGGACCAAAGCTTTGGATTAAGTGATTCAATCCATCTGTCAAAAATCTTCATCTGAGCAAACACTTTTGGGCTCTGATAATACAAGAATTATTTTGATGTTGATGATTATGAAATATTTCAAATTTTCCAAAAATAATTTATTTTATTTAACAAAATTTTCTTCGTTACCTTTCAAATTTACAAAAATAAAGTAGACATGAATTGAGAATATGTACAGAAGAATGACAAAAAATTAGACGAGCGTAAAAAATTTATTAATAAACATAGTATATATCAAAATTTTTTCTTTGTATAAACTTTTTAATTTTATTAATAAATATTTTTGTTTTTTATATTTTTTTCAAATTTTCAGATTTTTTTGAAAGTTATGTTCTAATTGCAAAGTGATTACAAAAAACTTTATAATTAAAAAATTAATTTGATTATAAAAATTTTTATATCACTTTGTAATTAGAATAATTAACTAATAAAAGGAATTTTTAAGTTTTCCACAATGAGTTCTGCACATCATATGATCAGAAAATTGATCTTATGCACTGTGAAATAATTTCAAAATCTGTTATTAAAAAATTATCTGATGATTTTAATTTCTTCAATACATAAAATTTATTAATTTAACTGTTAAAATGATTCGATATGAAAAAGAGCTTGTGTTATTTAAAATTGAAGTCTGTCAAAATTGAAAAAATATTCTTCACAGGTTGATTAATAGTTAAAATATTATCACTGTCGCTTCTTTTATTTGATAATGGTAGAACATTATCACTATTGCTTCTTTTATTTTATAAATGTTTTCAATATAATACTGTTCATTTTATGATATTAAATAATTAAATATCTAAAATATTATAACTCATCATTTTATTATTTTTTGAACTTAGCTTGAACTTTAGCATCTTTTCTTTTAATATTAAACTCTTGTAACATATTTCTGCTAATTGTATAATAAATAAATAAATGAAAATTATGATATAATTAATAAATTCATTATGTTTGAAACATAAAATTTAGATATATTTAGTATACATATGATTTTAATTAATGTGAGATGTCAATATTATTTTGCATCAAAATATAAGTACTTCTATCAGCTGGAATAAAATGAATTTTTGATATATTATAAATTGTATTCGAGTAATTTTATTATCTATTGATTTTTATTTTCTTTCTAATTCATAAATTTTTTAAGAACTAACATTATAAATATAAAGTATTTTGTTTTAATTTCTCTTCTATATACTAAATATATAAGATATAGAGTATAATATTATTTATTAAAAGATCATATCAAACATAATCATTTCAAATTATAAAACTCTATAGCTCTAATATATAACTTTCTATTCAGCATCTCTGTCAAATATAAGAAAATAATATATAAATTTCTTAATTAAGTTATTTTTATAATAAATTTCTATTTGTATTAATAGCAATAATTAAGTATATAAAGTTTCACTTCAATTTATTATTATTAAATTGATTTATATATTTTTATATAAAATATAAACTATTATCTTTATTATCAAATTTTTAATAATTAATTTATATATTTAAATAATAATAATAAATATTTCAATAAAATAATAATTTAAATAATAATAATAAATATTTTAATAAAATAATAATTTCAAATATCTCAAATAATAAAAAAAGCTATATTATTATTTAATATATAAAGAAAATAATTATTTTTTAATTAAACATGATTTAATTTCTTTATATTTATTATTAAAAATTAAATAGATAAAAAAATTAAAATCAAATTTATTATATTCTTAAATTTTTCTAAAATAATCTTAAAATATAACTTCTAAATTATATTTTATTTATTATATAATTCAAATCTCAATTTTATAAAGAATATTTGAATAGTTCTTAAATAAAATATAGAGAAAATAGTTAAAGAATAATAATATAAAGACAAAATATGTTACAAAAAATCTTTATTATATTAATAAAGAAAAAATAAAAGAATCTTCTAAATATAAATTTTACTTAATAGTATATATAATAAATAAAACTATATTTAAAATATATTATTATAGAAGAAAATTATATAAAATATTAAGATTTATATATATAATATTTTAATTATATTATAATAAAAATATAATTATTTTTATTATAATTATTAATTTTTATTTTATTTTTAATAAAAATTAATTATTATTACTTTTTATTAAAACTATATAATATATATAATTTATAAATAAACTTATATTTAAAATAGATTTTTTTCTTAAATTTTTTTATTATTAAAAAAATAAAAATAATAACAAAGATTTTTATAATTTTATATTAATTTTCATATATATAATAATTTTACTTTACTATATTAATTAATTTATAAAAACTTTCTTAATAATTATATATTATACTGATACTTTTCTATTTCTAATTATCTTAATTCATGACTATTATTTTTTGAAGTCTTAATAATAATATAATATATTTTAATTATCAAAATTCATTATTATAATTTCATTAATTCTAATAATAATTATAATATAACTTTACTTAATGAATTTTAAATTCTATAATTAAATATAAATTTTTATAAAAATTTACTAATATTTTGAAATAAATTCTTGATTGAATTATTCTTATATAATTTAAAGATATAATTATAAATATAATACTAATAAATTTATAAATTTCATAAAATACTACTATTATATTCAAATTTTATATAAAAAAGTATTAATTAAATTTTGTTAATAATAAAATAAAGAATATTTTTATTATTCTTTTCATTATCATATAAATATATTCTTTATAAAGTTATATTTAAAAAGATATTATTACTTAGTATACTATATAATTAATTTTTATATCTTGATTTTACTTATTCTTCTAGTATTATAATTGAGTTAGAATATTGTTATCATAGTAATATAAAATTTCTTAATTTCTTAATCTTTTCTTGGTTATACAAAATCATATTTTCTTATAATTTTTATTTATTTTATAAATATTCTTATTTTTATATTATATATTACTATATTTATTATTATATTT
>CAJVPS010001516.1:0-15228 GCA_910591765.1 Ambispora leptoticha | reverse complement strand
ATTACTGAGTATTATTTCATGTCAAATATTAATATTTTATCTCCAATTTCAAATATTATTTCTTTTTATATTTTGTCCTTATAAATTTGAGAATATTATAATTGACATTCTTCTATATTTTGTTTTGCTTCTAACACTTGTAAAGATAACTAATCTACTGTGTGATATATTTGTTATAGTAATTTTTCTTCTTCTGTAGAATCTTCTTCTAAATAGGTAGGAATTTTTAATTCAATTGGTAATTTAGCATTTCATTTATAGATTAGAAAAAATGATTCATGCTTTATTATTAAATTCTGATTTGTTCTATATATAAAAAGAATAACAAGCATGAAAGTATCTTATTCTTGTTTATATGCTATTATCAATTTCTGTTATTACAAACTATACTCTGGAAGGTAGATTTTATCACGAATATAGTTTATAATAAGTTTTGAGAGTAAAGACTGAATTATTTATAAAGGTAAAGAGGATTACAGTTATTCTAAAGATTTCCTAGTGCCAATATTTACGAGTATTATATCAACACAAGGCAAAAATGAAATAAAATAGAATTATAAAATGAAGTTTTGATCACGAATTCTAAACTAAAACAAGATACCTAAAACTAAATTAATAAATACTATAACTTAAAACAAAAGATTTAGTACGCTGACTAAACCCTCTAACAGTATCTTTTCAACTATTAGACAAATAAAGAGTATATATCAAAACAAAAATAAGCTTTTATACGTGGGAAAGCTTACAAGAATCTTCTTAATTAAATAAAATATACTTGGCTTATTTTAAGTAGAGGGCATCCATTACCTAAGTTTTTCAGACAAGAAAAACTTGTAAATAACCAGAATATAATTTATTACGATAGAAGAGATAAATAAAAGCAAATTATCAAGATAGGAATCAAAGAAAAATTACAAGATAAGTATAACTCAAGTATTTTCAAAAAACAATTGAATTATTGCTATTCAAGTATGTTTATTTCAGGTCTCAGAGTAAAGATATTTATATATCTTTGAGATTCTACAAGTTTCTATCTAAACTCGTTTTACTACTCTAGATTACAATTACAATCTTTGGGATAAAGAATCAATAAATGAACAGATAAAAATAAGAGATAAAATACATGTGGTAAGTTAAATGATAATACAAATGACAAAATAAAAAGAAAAGACAAGATATAGATTCTAAAAAGAAAAAGATAAAAATAAAAATAAATGAAATCCATTAATGAACCATTTCTAAAATATTTCTGAACTGTTATTGAACCGTTTGTGAACTGTTGTTAATTTTGAAGTTAATTTCTTATTAATGATCTTAAAATGTTACAAAAATGTTACAAGAACATTGCAAAAATATTGCTGAACTGTAACTGAATTCATAACTGATATACCAATTATATTATTCAAAATCACATATTGTTAAAGATCAATTGATTGGTCACATTTTCCAAGTTTGAAAAATTATAAAATTAAAGAAATTTATGTTACTACGATAATACTGTAATATCATGCACAATATTCTATTAAAGTATTCTATAATTCTATTAGTTTGTGAATAATAAGATGAAAAAAATTTATGTTTGATTTAAAATTTTGTTAAAATTCTCTGACTATTTTATTGATGAATTCCAATCTATTATCTAATTGAATTTCTTTAGGATATCCATATCTACAAATTATTTCTTCAAAGATAAATTTTGTGATTGTGATAGCTTTCTTATCAGGAATAGCTTTAGCTTCAAGTTATTTTGTAAGATAATCTATTGCTATAATGATATATCAATTTCTAATTGTTGTAATTTTACTAGGTCCAATTAAATTAATAATGATTCTGTCAAAAGATTATCTAATTTTGATAGGATATAAAGATTGTTTGGTAGTTCTTTTACTAGTTTACTGATAGATTTTATAAGTCTTCACATAATTCTTTATGTCAGTTCCTATACTATTTCACTAATATTTATTTGCAATTTATTGATAGGTTTCTTTATATCTAAAATATCCAGATAAAGAACTTGAATATAAATTAATAAGAATAACTTCTATTTTATTTTCTTTGATAACTTGAAAAGATATAATTAGTTCTTTTCTTCTATTGATTTTGTATAATATACTATTGATTTGTAAAAAGTATTTTGCTTAATTATAAATTTTGTATTATTATTCAAGAGTTGATCCTATAGGATAAGTTTTATTATCTAAATATTATTGTAAATTATAATAAGTTGTTAAGTTCATATTATTATTATAAAGAGAAAAGTTATTTAATGATCTTCCAAATACATCTGGAATAATATGTTAGCTTTTTAATTCTTTCTTTCAGGTTGATAAGTAATAATAAAGGTATACTCTATAAGAAACATGATCTATCAGTTTACTCTAGCAGAATGACTTGATTGATTTTTAAATAACTATCTCAAGATATTATGATCAGTAATAATTTTAAAAACTGTTTCTAGTAAGTAATGATGAAATTATCTAACAGCTTATACTACTGTTAGTACTTCTTTTTCAGTTACTTTATATTTTTGTTTATTTGGCTTTAAGGTAATACTTGTATAAGTGACTACTTGTTCTCTTCCATTTTTATCTTTTTGAGATAGAATAACTTCAAGTTCTGAATCTGAGATATTAGTATAAAGATAGAATTTCTTTGTAAAGTTAGAGTAAATTAAAATAGGTGCAGTTATAAGATATTATTTGATTTGTTGAAAAGCTTCTTCTTGATCCACAGTCTAAATGAATAATTCTTTATAATGAAGTAGTTTGAATAGAGATATAGCAATTTGAGAAAATTCTTTAACAAATTTTCTATAGTATCCAGCTAATCCAAGAAATGATTAAAGTCCTTTAATAGTTCTTGATTAAGAAAAGTCTTGTATTTTCTGAATTGTTGATAGATCAGAAGAAATTTCTTCTTCTATTGTTATATGTTCAAGGAATAGTAATTCTCTTCTGCAAAAGTTATACTTTTCAGGATTGTGTTTTAAATTGGCATTTCTGATTCTACAAAATACTTTGTTAAGATTATTCAAGTGTTCTTTAAAATCTTTTGAAAATATATTCAAGTTATCAATATATACATTGGCAAAATTCCAATTATATTCTTCTAGTACTATATCTATAGCATATTAAAAAATGGCTAAACATTGCATAATCCAAAAGGTATAATATTGAATTCAAAAAGTTCTTTTCTGAAGATGAAAGCAGTTTTGGATTTGTTTTCTTCTTTCATTTTAATTTGTCAGTATCCAGAAGTTAAATCCATAAATGAAAATCAGTAAGTATTTTTAAGAGAATCCATCATTTCATCAATTCTTGATAATAGATATGTATCTTTTTGGGTGATTGTATTTATTTTTTGGTAATCAACACAAAATCTTTTCTTTCTATTCTTTTTAGAAACTATAATAATAGATGAAGCCCAAGAACTAGTTGATAATCAGATAATATTGACTTCTAACATTCTTTGAATTTCTTCTGATATAAATGATTAATCTGAAAGAGTAGTTCTATAAGATCATTATTTGATAGATGATTTATTTTCAATATATATCTCATGTTAAATTATATTACTTTGGCCAAGTTCATGTAATTCAGTTACAAATATATTAGCATTATCTTCTAATAGTTGAGTTAGAAGTCATTCTTATTCATTAGTTAATTTTCATTATTCAATAACTTTATCTTCTTGTTCTTGTTCCAAGAAATAGATATAAGCTTCTTGATGATCAGTGAATCCAAATCTATCTATTTCTCAACTAGATTATTCTAGTTCTTTTCTAGTAGAAACTGGTTTAAGTTGATCAATAAATATAAGTTAAAGAAATATAAGTTAAGTGATTTTCTGATCTGGTTCAATATTGTAATCTTCTTTTAAATTATTTTGAATAATAATACTAATATTTCTAGTATATCCAGAATTAATAGTTTTTTCTTTAATATTAATTTCTTGTTTTGCAAGAAATGAATGAGATATTACTTGATATACAACTTCTATAGGAATTTCTATGATAATATATATATCTACTAATATAACTTGATATGAGAGAATTCTGATTGCTTCTTTTTTAGTATAATAAATATCATATCTAATATCAGTTGGATATATTTTTTCTGATAATTTTTCTTTATCTTGATTATTATAAACTTTAATTGCATAGTAGCTATTATTTTATTTCACAGGGCTATTTTTTAAATAATTATTAAATTATTGTGAAAGTTTATTAAGAGCTTGATAAATAATATTGAATCTTTCATATATTTCATTTAATTTGAGTTGAGAAGGCTAAGTTGAAATAGAAGTGAAGCTAATTTCTTCAATTAATTTATTCGTTATTGTTTCTTTTAGAATTAGATCCAAAATCATAGGACACTTTTCTTTATTTAATTTAACTAGAAGTTCAAATTGTATATAATCATCACATTTGTCATTATCACAAGAGATTAAATATTTTTGACAGAGTTTTACATTAATATAATTCAAGTGAGCAAGCTGTTATCTTTGATTAAGACTGATTTGTTAATAGATATATTGAAATATTTTAGTGACAGAGACTTCTACAGAACTCTCATAAATAATTTCATGAACAAAATCATCTTCATACATAAAGTGAGATAAAATTGCTTTGCCAATTTCATTATATTCTTCATATACTTCTAAAAGTTTTTCTCAATATCTAAGCTTATTAATTATTTTAGTATTCTTTTTCCATTCTCCATGATTAAATTAATAAAAATATTGATGTTTATAAGTACAGAAATATTGTTTTTGATAGCTTTCAGTAACAAATATTTTTCTAGATTTATTATATTTATCACATTGAGAATAGGTAGGAAGATTCAATTATTTTTCTCTGATATAATTATTATAAGTAATTACTTTTTCTCTATTTATTTTAAAATATGTTCTAGTATAATATTTGTTTATATATTTTTCACATTCACAGCATCTTTCAATCTGAGAATTAGGATGAATTTGTTGTATAGCAGCTTGATATGTATCAAAACTTTTCTTGACTCTTTTGTTAACAAAGAGTTCTTATTCAACTTTATCAGCCTAATCTTTATTGGTTTTGAATTCAGCATGAAAGGGTTTATGAATTTTGATTGCTATCCAGTTAGTAAGATTATTATAGCATCAGTGATATTAATGATCAGGTATAAAAAGATTTCTATAACACTAGCATTAACTATTTGGTTCTTGCTAATCAAATGACCATCAATTATTCTAATTACAGGATTGAGTAAACTTCTTGTCAAGTCATTTGAAATCTTCTCAAGTATATTTCTTCTATTAATTTTGATTTCTTCTTGATAGACTTGTACTTCATGAATTCTTTTAATATTTTGGATGATTTGAAATGGTATTTTTTCAAAGTTAATATCTCTTAATCTTTGATTTGACATTTTAACAGAGGTATAAGCTTCTTTAGTAATGATTTTAATATTATCATTATCTTGAAATTCTTATTATCTAGGAGTTACAATATTCTAATCATTATGTTGTTACATAAAGAAAGTCTTCTTTTCCAAGTATTATTTCTCAAATTCATGTTCAGAATCTTTATCTAATTCATCTTCTTTAGAACTTGTATTATCAAATAGTGGTTCTTCTCTATCACTATGAATAAATTTAATAAGTACTTTTCCTTTTTAATTATTATATTCAAAGATAAGTAGTCCTTTTCAGATATCAATATTGGTTTTGATTTTGTTTAAGAAGTCCATTCTAATTATTACTGAGTATATTTTTGCTTCAGTAATGTCTACTTCAGTAGAAATTATGATTTCATTAATGTTCAAGAGTAGATTATTAATAGCTCAAAGAGGTTATTTAGATATATTATTTATATCAGACATTGAAATATTTGAACTGTATTATATTTTTAATTCCATTTCTTTTATAAAGTTATATGTAATAACACATCCAGAGATATCAGTATTAATGATTAAATTAATAATATTCTTTCTAACTTTCATTTCACATCAGATAGATGTGATTTTGAGTTTTTGTCCAAGCAAGACTCTTCTTTTTTTTTTGATTTTAATGCTGTAGCTCAGCACATTCCTTTTGATAGTTGAGTTCTTTGTGAAGGTGAGATCTGAATAAGTTAAGCAATAGTTATATTACCTTTTTATTAAGCTAAATCTTCTAGAATATCATATGATTCAGTCATAGTAGCGAGTACAGGTAAAGTAATTTTACTTTTCTTTTTGCAAATAATTTTTTTAATAAGTTCTTCTTCAAAAATCTTTAATGGTCTAGTATTATTTATATTCTGATCAAGAATAACTTCAGGAGTATCTTCTTGTTCTTCTTCTTTATTATTATTTGGTTTTTCAATTTCATTAACTATTTTTTTATAGGATTGACCTATGGATCTGGTTCTATAAGAAGTAGTTCTGGAATTTCTGGAATTTCTTTTAGCAATCAAGTATTTATATGTATCAAGTAATGAATTTATATTATCAAATTTAACAGTTAATGTTTGAATACTATCAGTAAGAGCTTGTATTTGGACCAATAATGTGTTCTGATTATTATTTGCATTTTGGTTATTGTCAGTATTTGTCTGATTTGGTAATATATTGTTTTGTTGCTGATTATTTCTATTAGTTCTCTGATAATTATTTTCAAAGTTATTCTGGTTATTCCAGTATGATTGTAGTTAAGAACAATTAGAATGGATATAACCTGGCTCATCATAATTATAACAGGTTGAGACTGATTTAGGATTTTGATTATTAGATCTATAATCTGAATTATTTCTATTATAATTAGATTCTTTGTTGATTTCAATACTTTCTATTTGTTGGTTAAGATCTTGAAGTGCTATCAATATAGCATTCAATATTGAGTTATCTTGGATTTGAGATTGATAATTTTCTCAGATTGGAATATCTACATCAGTTTTTTCTATATTTTTAGCAACTGGTACCATATTTAAGAAAGTACCATTGACTGAGATCTGAACTTATTTTTTGATCTTTGATTTTAATTCTCTATGATATATTCAAATCTTGTATTCTTCTAGATATCCATTTTCTAGATCTACTTTATGAAGTAGATTTATGAATTTATCTGTGTATTCTTTTACGGTACTGGTTTGTTATAATATTTTAATCTCATCTTGCCATTAGTTAATTCTTTCTTGAATATGAAAGTGAGCTGCAAACTGATAACTGAAACTATGTGATTGATCCTGATTATCATTTCAAGCTGTTAGTCAAATAGCATTATCTCTTTCTCTTTTATTATATCACAGAGCAGCAGTATCTTCTAAATATCCTCTAACTAGCTGTATTTTTCTGGTATTAATAATACCATTAGCTTATGTAATGATATTAAAATTTTTGAGTCACTCTGTTGGATCTTGATCATTTTTTTAATATTTCCTGATAGATATAATAATCTTTTTCATAGGCTAGTTATTTTGATCAGCCATGTGATTGGTGAGAGCTTCAAAAATTGCAATAAGATTATCTAAATTTGATTATGCTATTTGATTATCTTCTTCTTTTGATTGGTTGTTACTATCTGAATCAGTATGGGTATCTTCTTCTAAACTGAAGTAATTACTATTTTCTTCTGGTTCTGGGATTAATATAGATTATATAAAAGGTGTTGGTGAATCTTCTGAGTTTTTGATTTCAGAATAATATCTGTTAGTATCACTATAAATAGAAGAACTTCTTGATCAGAAGGTAAAGTCTTGATAGATAAATTATTGGTAAAATTATTCAATTAAATTAAGTTGTTCTTCTTGTGTATTAATATGGTCAAATATAAAAGTATTTACTAGTTATACTATTCTTTGTTTTAATTGGTTAATGTGTATTTCACTAAGATCAAGTTGAATTAATTCTTGAAATAATAAATATATGATTTGATTGATTGATATTGCTCTAATATATTTGTGAGTAAATAAAAGATATGAAATTGTAATAAAAAATTAGATTGAAGAGGATGACAATAGGGACAAAAGTCTTGAGAGGATATTCTAATAGAATAATTAGGAATTTGATATATCTCAAGATAATAATTAATAGGTAATTCAATAAAAAAATAATAATCAGCATGAAAACTCAAGACACAAATATTTATCAATTATGAATAAAGAAAGAAAAGGTATAATAAAAGAGTATAAAAAAATATAGGAATATAAAAAGAGATATGGAGAAAATTTTTTTTCACAGAGAGAGTATCAAAAATATGTTATGGCAATTGATAAGTGAGATTTCATTTTAATTCATCTTAATGATATAGGGTTAGAAAAGACTGAAATAATTAAAGATAATGAGAGGGAAATTAGACTATACTTTCAATAATGACAAAGATTTCTAAGACCTGTGCCAATATCTACAGATATTGTCTTAACAAAGGGTAAATAAATAAATAAATAAATCAAGGAAATTATAAAGATTATCTAAGTAAAATTACTAGTAATTAATATAATTCAAGATTTAAATTAATTAAATAGCAAACTATTAATCAAAGAAGACTATAGCTAAAATAAAGGAATAAACTAGAATATAAAAACTAAATAACTAAACAAATAAAAAGAATATGACTTATTTATCATAGAGATCTTTTACTCTCAAAATAATAAAATAAAAAGTATGACTTATTTATAGTAGAGATCTTCTACTTTTAAAATAATATTAAAAATTAAAAATCAATATAATATTATAATCCAAAAATCCAAAATCAACTTTATATAATCAAAGGAATAAAATCAAGTGAAAGAAAGAGTATTAATATAATTAGATTATAAAAGTAATTTTTAAAATTATATTTTTCAAATAATTCAATCCAAAATTGTTTATTTCAAGCTAGGATAACAGGTTCTTTTATATATTTTTCAGATACAAAATTATTATAGTATTACTAGCTAATATTATCTAATATACAAGATATATTTTAAAGTATTATAGTATAATTAATTATAAATAGATTATGTTAAAGTATATTGAAAGATATCAAAGAATATTGAAGAATATCAAAATATATGAAAGAATGTTGAAAGATATAAAAAGACATGAGAAAATATCAAAAGATATTAAAAAATATGAAAAGATATGAAAGAATATAAGAGAATATTGAAGAACATCAAAGAATAAGGAAAAATATTTAAGATCATTATTACCAAAGTAATATAAATTTCTTTAATTTTATAATTTTTCAAATTTAGAAAATATGACTAATCAATTAATTTTTGAACAACATGTGATTTTAAATAATATAATTGGTATATTAGTTATAGATTCAGTCATGATTCAACAACATTTTTGCAATATTCTTGCAATATTTTTGCAATATTCTAAGATTATCAATGAGAAATTAGTTCCGAAATCAATAACAGTTCACAAATGGTTCAATAACGATTCAGAAATGCTTTAAAAACAGTTCATTATCAGATTTCATTTATTTTTATCTTTTATCTTTTCTTTTTGAAACATATATCTTATCTTTTCATTTTATTTTGTCATTTATATTATTATTTAACTTATCATATGTATCTTATCTCTTATTTTTACTTATTTATTTATTGATTCTTTGCTTCAAAGATTGTAATTGTAATCTAGATTGTTAAATGAGTTTAGATAGAAACTTGTAAAACCTTAAAGATGTATAAATATCTCTGCTCTGAGATCTGAAATAAACATACTTGAATAGCAATAATTCAATTGTCTTTTGAAAACATTTGAGTTATACTTATCTAGTAATTTTCCTTTGATTCTTGCCTTGATAATTTACTTTCATCTATCTCTTTTATCATAATAGATTATATTCTGGTTATTTACAAGTTTTCCTTGCCTGAAAAACTTAGATAGTGGATGCCCTTTACTTAAAATAAGACAAGTATATTTTATTTGATTAAGGAGATTCTTGTAAGCTTTCCCACGTATAAAAGCTTAATTTTGTTTTGGTATATATCCTTTGTTTGTCTAATAGTTAAAAAGATACTGTTAGAAAGTTTAGTTAGTGTACTAAATCTTTTGTTTTAGTTATAGTATTTGTTATTTTAATTTTAGGTACCTTGTTTAGTATTTGTGATCACAACTTTGTTTTATTAATTTCATTTTATTTCATTTTTGCCTTGTGTTAATACAATACTTGTAAATATTGGCACTAGGAAATCTTTAGAATAATTGTAATTCCCTTTACTTTTATAAATAATTCAGTTTTCACCCTCAAAACTTATTATAAACTATATTCATAGTAAAATCTATCTTCCAGAGTATAGTTTGTAATATTTGATATCCTCTCTGTAGATCTCACCCATTTAGAGGTCCCAATCAACTCGTTTTTATTATTTTCATTTATTATTCGTTTAATTATTTTAAGAATTAGCTACCCTTGAGATACTCTATTATCTAAATAATTTATTAGTTTATGAGTACATATTACTCTTTTATTAAACTCCTAATCAACCTACATTTCAGTGAACATAACAGAGAAGACTCTTGGAAATTCTCACCTCAAATTAAGCCATACAACTACTGCTCTTACTATTTTCCTGCCAATGAAAATTCAGACAAAAGATTTGTAAATTTTCTTACCTGGACTTAGGATTATCATGTGGTCTCATACAATAAACTCTCACAGGAACTCTTTGATAATATTATATAGCAAAACCTCATACCTAATCAACTTCAAAGAGAAATTATCAAGTTATTAAACACCTTCATATTTGGAATTAAAATCACAGTTGAATAACAGACCTATCTAGTAAACAGTATTTTTTCTGTTCTGGAAGAGACAGATAATTTTGAAACTCCCTCAACTAATCAGCCTACAGAATCAGAATACAAAAGTAGTGATTCAGAAGATCCTGAAGAACCAACAGTCATAATTGAACAAATTCAATCTTAGAAATCCCAACCCAAGAAAGAAATTATCATGTCAGATGGAATAGATAGCCTTATTCAAGCTCTTGGAGAATTAACTCAATCCATGAAGATTCAAAGAATGAAGAAAATTCTTATCCCAATTCGTAAATTTAAGGGTAATGATCAGGATCTAATCAAATAATTACATAACTTTGAAGTAGTCACAAAAGCCAATGGAATTACCAATGATAGAAAGATCGAGATAGTAAGAGGATACCTAGAGGAACCAGCTACTATATGGTTTGACCAATGATCTATAAATGACACTCTCAAATTAAATGCATGAATAACTGAAGAGCATGATGATCATGACTTTACCTACCAATTTATTCTTAAATTCTATTCACCTCGTAAGATGCAATAATGGCAAGATGAATTGGAATTCTTGAAGCAAACTGGAACTGTAGAAGAATACACCAATCAATTTATGGAACTAGAAAATAAAGTAGATCTAAAGAATGATTATCCAGAAGAATACAAGATTCAAATTTTCAAAAAGGGACTCAAACCTGAAATTTGAAAATGGGTTAATTTAAATGCTGATGATACCATGGAAAGTATTATTGAAATTGCAAAGAATGTAGAAAAAGCTGATTTAGATCCACTTGAACAGACCTATCATCAAACTCAAGCCCAACCAACTGCTGAATAGAGTGCCCTCGCTAAGATTTTGCAAGACCTGACCAGTAGGTTAGATTGTGTAGAATCTGATAGAAGATATAATAATTAAAATAATAATAATAATCAGTAACGAATTCAGCCAAGAGACAGAACTGCTATTGTTTATTATAGTTGTGGAAGAAAAGGACATGTCAGTAGAATGTGCCTAAATAACTCCCAACCAGTAAATCAACTATCCAATAATTAGAATACTACACGAAATTAGAACAATCAAAATCAGAATAATAATAGTAATAACAATAATCAGCAGAATCAGAACATCCGAAACCATAATCAGCAATCTAATAATTCACAAAATCTGAATACTACTTCTCTTTTCGCTCAAATTCAAAACTTAACAGCTACTTTGCAAGCATCTGGTAATGATTCATCCAGTAATTCATCCATCCAATCTAGTTCTTCATTACTAGTAACTCATGATTACCTTGCTGGAGAAAGAAAACATCAAAGAACTGTCAAAGAAGAAGAAGAAAGTGAAAAAGAAAATAAAGTTACTCAACCTTTACCTGAAATATCTGAAGAAGATAAGACCAACTTGGAAAAGAAGAAATGAAAAAAAGGAAGAGCTCATCTTCTAATTCTAGCCAAACATGCAGAAACCTATGATATACTTGAAGATTTGGCATCACAAAAGGCCAATATTACTATTGCCCAGCTCATCAAGATATCACCTGAACAAAGAATTCGAATATCAAAAGGAATGAGAAAGGAATCACAAAAGAAACTCAAACGAAAAACAATGTTCACCCAGAAGATCAAGACAATCTCAGCCTGGTATAAAGCCAAAGTTAGAAAGACTTCTGTAGACTTGATTGTGGATACTGGAGTATCAGGATGTGTCATCAGTTATGAATTTCTCAAACGATTAGAAATAAAGTTTCAATGAAAATCAAATATCTCCATATCTGATATTAATGAACATTTTAAGCAACCATTAGAAGCTATAGATAACTTCTCTATCACCATTGATGAAATCATAATTTCAGCTGAAGTGGATGTTACTGAAGCTCGAACCTATAGTCTTGTAGTAGGAATAGATTGGTTAAACAAAATTAATACCAAAATTGATCTAAAAAAAAATATAATGATTTTTGATTGGAATGGAGAAGAAGGAAAAGTGTTAATCAAATTCATCCATGGATAATGAAATACTAAACCTGAAGATAGTGATGATGATACTGAAATATTCTCCAGTGAAACCTCTGATGATGAGTTCAAGATTGAAGATCAAAATCTAGAAGATCATAATTTTCTATGGTGAATATCTGATAAACCCTGGACTCAGATCCATACTTCATCCAGATAACTTAATAATATAGACTTTGGAAAAGTTTCTCACCTAACCATAAATTTGATTCCTAAAGTTAGAAATATTAAAATCTTTGAAGAAGTAATTCAAGTTAAAGATATAACACTCACCTAGGAAGAATACTCAAAATTGAAAAGAAGATTTCAGCAGACTCACTATCAAAGTTCTCAGTGGACTTTTGACTGGAGAGGTCCTGCAGCTGAATGTTAGTATCACCACAAATTACCAATACCCAAACATGAATGTCCATAATATTTTGATGATTTAGTTATCTGGGTTAATATCAAGATGAATATACCAAACAACCTATCAACAATTTTATTACAGAACAAAACTAAAGACTGGTGGTTAGAAGTAAAATATACCTGAAAATCAGAGAAGATACCAATTACTGAAGAAAAGTTCTTTTCTAAAAGTAAAGCTCTACAAAAATTAAAACTGGAAGAAAGAATAGTTAAATGTTCACATTGTAAATACTTTATGAATAATAAAACTATTTCTGAAGCAAGAGATGGAAACGAATCTGGAAATCAATATTATACAAATTGCTTTACTCAACAACAACTTAATTTACCTGTCTGTGACTACTGTGGACTTTGAGATGAAGCTAGACACTTCCTTGGAGTAACTTGGAGTTATAATAATATCAAATATTTTTGTGACTACACTGAGCAATGTATGTATGCATTTAATTATGGTGGTTGGCAAAAAAATAATGGCATTATCAGAAAATTAAGAAGTGATGGTAATCTGTTAAATATTTACCAGCAGTGCAATGAAATTGGAAAAGCAATACTTGCCCAATATATCACTGATTATGATGAAGAAGAAGAGATGCAATACATTACCTATGATGAATCTGAAGAAGCATCAGTCCAAGAAATCTTTCTGGCCATCTATCAACAACTATCTTCATCCCGAAGAAAACAACTTGCTCAATTGAAATATATTAATATGAAACTCTATAATGAATGTTTGATTCCTTGTGATTCAGATACTTGTGAAGATTATGTACGATTTGAACAAGTTGAAGAACCACTAGAAGAAAAACATCCAGAACCAGAAAAAGAAGAGAGAGCTAAAGATAGTGGTTATGATTCAATTGAAGAAATCTTAAATGAATATTATACAGCATCTGGAAACTATGAAGATGAAGTAGAAGAAGAAGAACAACTTGAAGAATAGTCAGCAAATTTAATGATCAAAATTTATAATAACAAAGATAAAGGAAAAATATCTGAATGTGTCCATGAATATGATACAGGCTTTGATCTTAGATATCCCAAAGAAGAAGCAATCCTGGTTCACTCTCATCAAACAATTATGATTGATCTTTATTTGACAATTGAAGTTCCTGTAGGAACTGTTTGTCAATTAATATCTCAATCATCATTGACCAAGAAAGAAATAGAAGTTAAAGGAGGAACCATTAATGCTGGATATACTGGAAATATTAGAGTTCTCTTGCATAACAATTCCAATGAATCTTATAAAATCCAACCTGATGAATGAATTGCTCAAGCAATCTTTTTACAACTTGCTCTAATTGAAGGAATGACACCTGTAGATACTAGAAAAGAATTAGGAGAATCATCTTATAGAACTCAAGGATTTGGATCAACTGGAAAGAATGAAATAGAAGCATACTTCCTAAACAAAAAAGAAATCGAAAAAGTAGTTAAACAAAGAGAATTAATACTTGAACAGCAAGATGCTTTACATAATCTGTTACAAGAATATAAAGTTATCTTTGCAGCAGATCTCAATGAACTTGGATGAATCAATATTATTCAACATTCTATTGATACTGGAAATGAAAAACCTATTTGTCAAAAGGCTTATAGAGCAACTCTGCCTGATCAAGAATTTATTCATGATGAAATTCAATGAATATTAAATGCAGATATCATCCAAAAATCTAATAGTCCTTGGGTTTCACCTATTGTAGTAGCAGCAAAGAAAAATAGCAAGAAATGATTTTATGTTGATTACAGAAAACTCAATACTCTCACCAAGAAAGATGTTTATCCTTTACCATGAATTGATGAAATGATGAATAATCTTGAAGATGCAAAATGATTTTCATCTATGGATCTTTATCTGGTTATTGGCAAATCAAAATGGAACCATCTAGTATTGAAAAGATAGTATTTATCTCAAGAGAAGAATTATATGAATTCAAAGTTATGTCTTTTGAACTTTGTAATGCACCAGCAACTTTTCAACAAGCTATGGATAGTATACTTGGAGATTATAACTGGAAATTCACCATGATTTATATTGATTATATAAATATATATTCAAAAACCTGGGAAGAACATCTGAAACATCTACAAAAAGTTT
>CAJVPS010001515.1:0-15230 GCA_910591765.1 Ambispora leptoticha | reverse complement strand
TCCATATGATTCTTGTAATACCACCAGAAATTTTAAATCGAGTTGGATATAATAAATTTGTGGATCTTTGGAGTATCCGGTATTTGAAATGAGCCTTTTTTTTTTTAGTAATTCTTATAATTTTCATAAGTTAATAAATTGCATTGACCTCATTTATATATGCGCTTACTAAATATTGATCAGATGAGCTTTATGCGAATGGAATTAAATTCTCGACTTAATTTTCTCAAATGAATATAGATTATGTGATTATGCACCGCCTCGTAATGTGCCACAACCGAGGAAAGAAATGGCTTACGCGTAGTTTCACGATCGCTACTGGAAAAACATTTCATCAGTGCGCTAAAACAGACTTACTGAATGGCTTTGTCGAGAACTTTCATGCATGCTCGTAGAACATTTGGAAGAGCGGTGGAAGTTGTACAAGCGGCGAACAGACTCAAGAAAAATGCTACAAAGAAACCTGATAGTGATGAGGAAGAACTACAGTGGCGATCATAATTGATGCAACAAAAAAAATTTTTCGTCGAATTGAAATATTTCGCGAAAATTATAATGTATCCTTTTTGTATTTTTAATAATTTTGCATTGTTTTAATATATTAAAATCTTAATAGACGTTATTATTTGCTATTTTTAGATAAATATGGAAATAGGACCTGCATCCTTTCTTGCAAAAATCAAATGGTCATACAAAATAAATAAGGTAAGTTTATTGTGCATTGTTTACATATCGTATAATGTTGCAACTTTTTAGACAACAAACTAAAATACAAAGATGTCTTTCTTGTGTGCTTAACTAAATCAAAGGTTTACCTATTTGCCATATTTTGATTAATTTGTTGAGAAACGTTAACATCTGAATCAATCCATACAAATATCTTGGACTCGGTCCAAAAATACTATATAAAAATGACAATTGGACTAATTTTTGTCGAATCCACCAGAATGCTTTTTTGGGCCACGTCATCATCTAATACAATTATTAACGTTAATAGGCGAAAAAAAAGTAATTTTTTAAATGGGTAAAACCAATCAAATTGCAAGCTTTTAAAGCATTTGGTTAGAATCAAAGTTAAGATCTACATTGCATCTAATTTCTGTATAGTAAAATTTCGCAAGGAACTACTTTTGATGGCACAGAAAAATTTTGCCGATCATTATGTGTTGATTATAACGTGCACGCATAGTGAATCGGAAAGTCATTTTGCCTAAGATAGAACTCAGAGAAAGCTACACGAAAATATTCCTTGCGAAATTCACGATGGTATTATTGTTGGGGAAGTTGAATTTCGTAACTTGATTATATGTACATGTACAGTGGTGTGCAAAAAAATGACAATTAATTTTTTGATTATAATGAATTGAATAAGTATTCAAATAATATAAGCATTTATATATATATTCTTTAATATCTACTTAAGATCATATAATAAAAAATCTTAAAATTTTTCATAAATTTGCATCTTATATTTAAAAATTCAGCCTGTAAAATTATTACAAAATCTATATATGATCCTTTATAATAAAAATATTAAATGTACAGCCAAAAAAAATAATTTAAATTATATTTTACTTTATTATGCAATAACAAAGCATTGAATTTTTATAAAAACTTAATAATATCTTCTTTATAATACAATAAACAATTTACTTAAAAATAATTTTAATAAGTTATTATATAATTAAGCTTTAATTAATAATTTAAAAAATTTTTTTGTATAAATTTTGCAAGCAGAATTTTTGAATATAAAATGTAAATTTATGAAAAATTTTATAAGATGTTTTGGTTTATGATCTCAAGTAAACTTGTTCTCTAGATATTAAAGAATATATATATATATATATATAAATGCTTATATTATTCAATTCGTTATAATCAAAAAACTAATTGTCATTTTTTTGCACATCACTGTATATGAAAAGATGTTCCCATATTTACATTGCATACGAACAGCTATTTAATAGAAAATAAAGAAAACAATTAGAAAAGGAAATTGCATTAAGTATGTGTGACTTGATGTAAAAATACATCAAACCATACATTTGTAATCACTCTATTTTTTTGTTTGGTGCTAGATATATAGCAATAAATTAACGATATGATAAGCAAAAAGAAAGATTGTACAAACCTCATTTTTTCATGCATGTGTCTGTGTTCTCTAAACAATTATAAAAAGCTAAAATTCAAGAAAAAATCACATAAACAATTGGAATTAAAGTATTTGCGAGCGTCAAGTGACGTTACACACTATGCTTTTTGGAAACACATTACTATTGTGTATTTATTCGTAGCTGGGTTTTTTGCTACCATAAAAACTTATTTCAAAGCTAAAATTAACTTTAATTGTATTGAAAAAAAGTCATGATTGCACCTTAAAATTGTTCGCTTTTTACCTCTTTTATAATTTTCTTTAAAGCACAAAATTACAACACAACTTCGCGTTATCGTCATTAGATCGTTTAAATTTATTTTCTATGGTTAACTTCTAATATTATAGTGAGGATTCATGAATTTCTTTTGCAAGACACCCAAAATTATTCAAAAGGAATCCATTGGAGATGCCTTCTAGTTTTCATGCACTCTTTTATTAGACTTTCAGTATCAAGCTGATAATCAAAACGATCATACAAGTTAATTCACTACAATTGTGAATTTGTAGTTTGATTTATGCAAAAAAATTGAAATGAACTAAAGATATAAATGTCATTTTATTAAAGTGATTTATCTTTCATTTGCTTTGTATGTTAGCGTACAAATTGACGTTTCTTTTAAATCTATATCACGCTCAATAACTGCTTATTGATTTTAAATGAAAATCTTAACTAGATGTGACTAAAAAATAAACTAGAAGAATTTCTGTTCATGATCTAATTGATTTTGTTTGTTCAACAGAAACACAAATCTTATACGTTTTCTTGTACATTTACATGATAAATGCCTATATCAATCAAGCTACACATATTTGTGATTAAATTGCAAATTCAAATATATCAATCTTAAAACATAACGAGAACAAAGTCAATAAAAATTGTTCATTTTCTTGAATATTATTATCTATGAATAATGGCAATATCTTATTATCTTTCAATCCCACTATTCATCATATGATCTTTAATCCAGAAAAGTTTCTTTGAAATATATTCTGGATCAGAACGAACATTTATCTTTGCCGTGCAGACCTTGTCAAGAAAATGAATCATTCTTCTAAAGACACAAATTTTTTAATAGAGTGTGGTGATGTTTTCAATTATACTAATTATGCTTATAATGCTTTTCTGTCTTCTGTTTTCTAACACACAATTTACGACTTAAGGTTCTCGAAATGATGGAATAACAGAATTAGGTTTAGCAACACACGGAATTGCTTTTAACCTAAGTCCTGATTCATAGCGTTTTTATAGAAATGTTTCGCTCAAGCAACATCTACGTCAGGCTATATGCGTAAAATTGTAAACACAACTAAAGATTTGTTTCAAGAAGCAAGAAACATACTGGAACAAACTTGGCTCTGGAAATTGAATTGTGGAATGGATGACGCGTTTCACTACTGACCTTATACTGAAAACTACAACCGGAAAAGGATTTCATGCTTTAGCAATTTATTATAATTCACTTGTTCCAAAAGATAAACAGCTTAAGTTTAAAGGAATCTCCGTGAAAGAAGCAGAAAATTTCGTCGATAAAACGAAGACATGGACGTGGCTAATCCAAATATTTTATTTTTCCACATGTAATAAGATATTATCTTTCTGGATTCCGTTATTACACGAAGAAATATTTTGAAGAAATAAAAGAGTTTGATAAGAAATTCGATGAAATAATTGATGAATAATGACAAGAGATTAAGAAGTTACCAATCGAAACACCATTACCGCATGATATTCTGACAAGATCGTTAATAATTAATATAATAAGTGATGAAGATTATACAACTGAAAATATGGAAGGATTAAAACCCTTAACAAATGAGCAAATGGGAGTAATCTTGTTAAAATTATAATTGGTGGAATCAGTATACTTTAAATTCTTTGTTTCACTAATTAATTAATTAATTAAATGATAAAAATTATTATTATGTATATGTGCATGTATAACGATAACTATTTATCTCTCGTTTTTTTCTATTATTTCAACAAATTCACGCATTTATCCAGTAAACTCAAAGATGAGATCTGCTATGTGTTATCAAGAGAATAGTGATGAATGTTTAGTTCACAATACTCAAGTAAATGTCGATGTTGTCAAGAAAATTATTCCTGCGATGACTGTTTCGAATATCACAAACGAAGAATTGACTAGCGAGATAAAGATATCAACAATCTAATAAAAAATGCAACAAAATTGATAAATATTTCGAATGTGATTCCTTTTGAAAATTTACCAACTTTGAATATCTTGCAAAAGGAGATTTTAGCTCAATTTCTAATAGAACCCGGTTGGATGGAACAACTATAGATGGGATTATGAATGAAATGGATTTAACGAGTAGAGAGCATGAATTGTGTTAAAATTATTATATAATTCAACGCGAATTACGAAAGAATTTATAACGAAGTAAAAATGATCATTTTTAAAGTGAAAGTTAGTTTTTTTTTCTGATACATCAAATTTTTTCAAAAATAGATTCAGACTGCTCTTAAATGCAGCTGGTGTTATTACGGAATAATCCAACAGTGATGGATTATGAAGAACCTTATATGTAATATCCTAAATAAAATTCAGTCTTGTGAGGATTTTTTTGCATGTTGCGAAGCGTTCTATCAATAGACGCCATAAGGTAATTCCAACTTCGAATAATTGGAAGAAATGACGTGGAAGCAAAAATCAAATCATTTATTTTCCGCTACCGGGATCTGAAAAAATTCACGAAGAAAAGGTTCTATGTCGTGAATTTTCATCTGGATAATAATGCGTGAACGTCCGCAAATTGATTTTGGACTTGGCATTTCAACAAATATAGAAAATTCTAAGCAAGAAATTTGTGGAATACTTCCTTATAGAAATGCTAAATGGAAAGTCATAGACTACTGCCTACTGCTTGTTTATAGCTTTGGAATGGCTGTATACAAAATTACAGCAGGTGAACGACCATTTTGTGAACAAAGCCATGGTATAATTTTCATATAGATATGTATAAAGGAGTACCACCTACGATAGTTCCGAATTGTACAAATCTATTATGATCCTGTTCCAGAAAAGAGACCAAATGCTAAGGTTGACTCACCTACAACAAAATGACGCGCGTCAAAAAGGTTACTTGGGAGTAACGACCCAGATGGTTTCAGCTAACCAAAAATTATAAAGTTCAAATCGAAGGTTGGACTTTGTTGCTGCCAACAATATCATTATGTATTGTTTTGAGGAAGGTCATTCACTACTCGTACAGAAGGTTTGCAGGCAAGAATTCATTTTTATTTATTTGATTAGAGCATAATATCTAAAGGCTGAACATCCCGCCTTTATATACAACTTGATTAATATTCTATTTCTGCACTATCCTACTTTTACAGTATAGTTCTTTGGACAATAAGATCGAACACGATATAAAATTAACAAGAGAATATGGGGAAATATGGACCGCAAAAACAACGATATAGTTAGCTAGACATGACCAGAAATGTATGTCTCGAAAGAAATTAATCTGAAACTGATAGTCATAACAAATAAATTTACAAGGGCATGGATAGATTCACGAATTGATGTTGGACATCAGTTAAAAAGAGATAATATTATTTTATCGAGTAATTGCTAAAGAAGTTATGAACTCATAATTCCCAATGTTACTAAGTAACATGATTGAGGTCAGATGCTTAATTGTTGGTCGCAAATTATTCAATTGTTCGCAGTCGTTCCCAATATTAAATTATTACCATTACGATAATTGTGAAGTATTACCGTTAAAATATTCTGGTGTGCAAATCAATTATTAACTACTTGTACCGTATATCTCCGAAAACAAGCAACTCCCACTACATGTATTTTGAACATGAAATGTATGAAATGATAGGTACCGAAAAAAAAATTATTAATTCAATATAATATCTATTATTCAATAAATACAACAGCTTTTTCATTAGTAATTAGAAAGTGTGTATTTTTAAATGCTTTCATATTTTCTCAAGTGCTTATCTATATAATAGACTTTGAAATGAGAGTATTTATATACAGTAAATACACAAATCATTTTATACTCGAATATAAGCAACCCACTCTTTGGCTCACCAAAACCCCAGAATTTTTGGTTGCTTATTTTTGGAGATATACTGTATAATGATCGGAGTAACGTTATTTGTTCCACTGTAATATGGCAACGATATTCTTTTTATCGAAACTTTGAGGAAAATTTAAGGAATAACGCAATTAAACATTACTACGGTAACACTAGAAACGCGAAACTGGATGAACTTGATGAGAAGATGAAACTATAAAAAGCATTCGTACGAATATAAACAAAAAACAACAAATACATCCAAATGCAGATATCAGTAACGTGTTTAGTGTTGGTTTCGCGTTCAAATGAAGGTTACCGTGTATATTATACAAAATCGATACTTGTATATGTTAGAAATACTTTTTCTTCAAATTTAATATAGATATCGATGCCACATCCGTTTATATGTTTCAAATAATGAAGGCAAATTATTAAATATACCACAATTATACACAGTAATATCTAATATTGATTAAATATTTAAGGTTCCGGATCGTACGAGGTAAAAATACTATTTTTGAAAAATTTGATATTAAAAATGCTTGTTGTCAAATGATATAGACGACGCCAAATTAACAAATGCCAGTTTAAAAGAAATTCTACAAATTCATGATTGTAGTAAATGCTCTGGTTGTCAAGAAAACGACCGTTACAATGTTCATCATTATCAAACGTTATAATATCAATAGTCTAATGAAAGAATGCATGAAAATCGAAAGCCATTTCCAATGGATCCCTTTGAAAAATTTACCATATGCTGAAAGCATCACTGGACTGTTATAAGTGAAATTATGACAAAAATAAATTTAATGATGATAAACGCGAAGTTGTGTTAAAATTACATGTTTCAAAGCAAATTTTAAAAAGCGGTAGAAATTGTACATTTTTAATGTGTAAACAAACCTTTTTTTTGATATAATTAGATTATTCAACAGTTCGGACTGCTCTAAAGTATATTGATGTTTGCTTTGGAATAAGTTATTATGGTACAACAAAAACCCAACGACGAATGAATACTTGATAGTAATAGGTTATCCAAAAGAATATACAACAATTTAAAAATATATTAGCTACTATGATAGATATGTTATTTCTAACTACGAAGAATTGACATGGAAAGATAAATTAGAATACCTATTCTATATTATCTATGCTCCAAAAATTCACATGTGAATAGTGACTTTAATCCAGGAAATATATTATTACATAATGATGACGATACAATATAATATTCCTGCATGGCACTAATTTATTATAAAAATTTTGGGATTCTATTCCAGAAAATAACTATTGAGAAACTTGAAGAGTATCTAAAAGATTCATAAAAGGCATTCCTATGAATAAAATTAATAAACAACAAATTCACCCAAATGCAGTTTACATAAATCATACCTTTGCTTCAAAATTAATATAAATTCCAAGATTTAAATATATCAAATATTTAGGTTTTACAAGTGTTCGTTTGTATGTTTCAAATGAAGATAAAATTACATTTAATAATTTTTTTTACTTTTTTTAATTAATAAGTTTAATTGATATTAGTATTTTAAAAAAAATATTATAAATATCCCATCCATATTGAGAGTATTATGTATATCAAAGAATTTTTCAATTCTAGAATGGATAATAAATTGATGAAATGTTTCCAATATATTTCAGTTTGCGTAGGAAGTTTTTATGAAATTCTTGTACGTCTCCACCAAACCAAATTATAAATAAAGATATCCAATGATCTGATATTTCTATTGCTGCCATTGTTAATGTTGTTGGTGGTATTGCTATTACTTCCGCCATTGCTGATAATGATGCTGTACTATTGCTGATATTGTTGATGTTAATGGTGATAGTAATGATTCTGATATTGCAACTGTTGTTATTTCTTTCTTTAAAATATCTAACATTTTAACTTTTACGATTGCATAAGTTACTGCTAAACCTTGCTTTCCTTGTCCAATAATCCATTCATACAATTTTTTCTGTTCCTGATAGAAGGGTTTTCGACTCGTTTGTTGTTTTGATTTATTTCGGTCCAATTTGTGCTTGCCTTTATTCAGCTTCCAGCCATACTAGTATTGTGTTCAAAATGACTTGCTGCTTATTTCTTCTTACTTGTTTCACATAATTAAACAATTTCTTTTTTTCTGCTTGATAGTGTAAGCATCACGCTTACGTTGAACATTAACTTTTGGCATTTTATTGGGATGCCTTTAATCAGATGCGTGGTAAAAATTTCGAAACTAATTAACTAATTACACAATACATGTACATGCAATACAATCGGACGATAGTTATTAATCTCTCTAAATTAAGCATCCCTATAATAAAAAAGTGGTGCTTATTTTTGGGTTTATACGGTAATTATTTTCAAGGACTTTTTTAACGTTAATAATAATATTAAAATATTCTGATTGAATAAAAAAGAATCTAAATTATAAATTCATGCCATTCATTGTAAAATCTGAATAAGCAGTAATTTAATGAACAATACTTAATTATAATGAATTTCTTATCCTGAAATAAATATTATAATTCAACTTCTATAATGAAAATGAATAAAAAATTAGTTCTCTTGAAATACTTCATAATCCTCAATGTTAAAATGTTTATGTTCAGTAGAACTCAGCAAATCATGATCGTAGGAGGATTTCTTACAGGAATTACTAGTTGTATAAAAAAAACCACACAGAAATAAGTCAGAGCCTCCAAAAACAGGTCCAAGGAGTGCACGGTATCCTAAACTCCGTCCTTGATATTGATATTTGCTTAGAAATCCATTCGTAGCTTGAATGTCATCAGAATTAAATTTATATAAAAAACTATTTAATGATGAATAGTTTTCGTCAAGTGAATTCCATTGAAACGGATTATAACCACCAATAATCTTTTCCTTATCATTTACGCGAATAGCAACAACAGTGGGACCTTAGTTATCACATAAGCGATGAAAATTGGTATTCCTAAATCCATCACGACTACCACGTAATTGCAACTTCAATTCGATTGATTTGTTCTCTGAGTGCGATCTATTTTTTTAATCCATTCAATTATTTTATGGGACTGATCCGGGGAAAGAATCGTAGATACTTTGTTTCGAGCTGGATGTAAGGCAACTTTATGTTCCTCACTTCCTGGCACCAAATATGATGCAATAAATCTTTATAAAGTGTCCCTGGTAAAATCTCAACATAGGGCATAACTTTGTTATAAAATCAACCGCATTGATGTGGAAGAAACGAATCAACAGTAGACAATTTCGTGCGTAGATTAAGTTTCTTAAATTCGTCATGTGTCCATTTTTCAAATGAATTGTTAGATCAATTTCGTTAGCATCTGCAGCCTGAGAAATTCCCCATTCAAGCACCTCTTCCCAAATTTCGATTTCTTTTAAATTTAGATTATCACGTTTTAGTAAACACATTAAAGCTGATTCATGCAATTTGGTAAAATCAATTGACTGAAAAATAACAGCTAGATTTCGAAATGTGATGTCTCTGCAAAATTTCGGAAGTTTGGTAAAGAGTTATGCTCGAATGCAATTTGATTAAACTCTCTGTCAAAGATTTCGAATGATATTCGAGAAGTTCAATTTGGATATATTCAATCAGATTCTCAAGGATTAACTCATCGGCTGCAACTAATAAATCCAAACGTGTCGAAACTCCATGAACTTGTAAATCGATTTTTCCGCTGTAAATATATCTATTGAAAAGCTTAATCATAAATTTTTCATTGATTTTATTTAATATTACATTATTTTTTATCATGAAATTACCTTAACAATATTTCAAAAAACTTGCGGTTCAATATTCGGTTTCTTAAAAATAATCATCTTGTTCGGTTCTCGTTTCACCCAAGCACCAGCAAAATATTGCGACTGCCACTAAAATTGCTGGGTGAGCTACAGCAGTTGAAACAGTGTGCGATTTAACTCATCGTTCTAGTTCAACATCTACTTATGTGGAGGAAAAAACTATCTATGATTGATGAGGTAATGGACTTACTGGTGAGCAAAGGAGTTATTTGCTTGAAATAGGATATAGTAACAGAGGGGTAGTTGATTTGATAAGATTACTGGAAATATATTCTTGTATTTCTTCTAAATCTCAAATACTTCAGGTGCTAGTGATTTTTCTTTAATCTTTTCTTTATCTTCAGTATTATTGAGATACAGGGGTGGAAAGAATATTGGATGTTTCGCACATTTTTAAATTGATTTATATCATTGGATCTTGACAATTATTTTATAATAAATTATTTACATATAGTATCTTCATATAATGCATCAAGAAGTTATAAAGCTATGTGCAATTTCCTCTTAAAAATTCACTTTTTAAATTTTACCACATAATATGTCATGGAAAAGAATTAACAAAAAGTCAGAAGATTGAATTATTATTGCAAAAAAACTTGGCTACATATATATCAAGATCTCTAAGACTGTAAATTATTCTGTGATCTATATGTTAGAAGTACACAAGCTTAAATTATCTAAAAAATAATTAGATCATTCATAGGAAAGGGAGGGTAAAAGAAATATTGAACAATTTTTTTTAATTAATTTTATTTATTTATAGAAAATTCTAATATTTATTTATTTATAGAATGATTTAGATATTTATATAATAATCTAATACTTTGTATGATCTGGAAAAGAGTTTGATGGCAAGAATTTTTGTTTCAAATTACTGAAGTTTTGAGATGATTGCATACAGATTTGTTATGAATTGGCAGATATTCTGATCATTTTTTAGATAATTTTTTAAGCGTGTGTTCTTCTAATATATAAATTATAAAATAATTTACAATCTTAAAAATCTCAATATATATATAGCCAGATTTTTTTGTAATAATAATTCCATCTTTCTAACTTTCTGTTAATTTTTTTTCATAACATATTATATAATAAAATTTAACGAATAATTTTTTAAGAAAAAATTATATATGATTTTATAATTCTTAAATATATTATATAAAAATAAGATTTGTTTTAGTTATAGATTATTACTATATATAAATAATTTATTATAAACTAATTATCAAAAAAATATAAGATTCAATGATATAAATTAATTTAAAAATATATAAAATATTTAATATTTCTTTTTATTTTCTATATATTATAAAGTTTGTAATTTATTATTTGAAAATATAAATTAAATTATAGCTTAATTCTAATTTTATTTCATTTTTTACTTGAATTTTGATAATTTTTGATTTATAAATAAAATTAATAGTATTATTTTTCTGATCTATAATAAGATTAATATAAAATAATCAAGATTTATTCAGGATCAGATCATATTTTTATAATTTTAAAGCTTGTATATTTAGCTTATATATTTTATAAATAACTAACTTTAACTTATCAATTTTAATTATAATAATAACTATAAGTTTTTTATTATTTATAAGTTTAATAGTTATAAAATTTATCTTCTAAATCTTTACTTTATTATTTTTTATAATCTTTTATATATAAAATTTCTAAAAACTTTACTATTAAGCAGTATCCAAGCTAATCTATTATTAACTTAACTATTAAATTTTAGTAAACTCTTATAGCTATTCTCTAGATAAATAAATTCTATTCTTTTATTTTGATATGATAACTTCTTTTGTAAATTTTTAATATTTGTAATCTTGATCTTTAATTTAGAATAATAGTTTTTTATAAAGTAATCAAACTTTCTATAATTATAATATATATTTTTAGATTTATTATTCTTTTGCTAATTATTCTTTTTGTTATAATAATTTTTTACTTGATTTAATTTTATAAATATGAGACTATTATTTTGATAACTTCTATTTAACTATTATAAGTAATAACTATTATTGTATTTATTTTATATATAGCTATATTAAAGTATATAATTAATATTCAAATATCTTTTAAGTTTTTTGATATTTGATAGTTAACTTTTATCTTTATAATAAATTTTAGATTTTTTATAAAATAAGTTACTTAATCTAGATTATTTATATTTTTTATTTGACTAATTATATTTTTGAATTTTATATTATAATCTTGAACTGATCCTATTTAATAAAGAAAATATAATTATCAATAAAAATATTATTAATAATATAATAATTAAAAAGCATTTTTAAGAATAGTTACAAAGTTCTTTTACTAACTATATGATATAATATTATTATTTATTTTATATTTATTAAAATATCAGTATAGAATTATATTAGTTAAAAGATAATAATATATTATATTTGTATTTTTTTATTTGTAATATTTTGAACTAGAAAAATAGTTTTATCTTATATTATTCAAATAAGTAATTAAGAAATAAAAATTTATGAAATCTATATTATTACTCTTAAAAATAAATTCAATAAGATATAAACTGAGTATAAAATTTTATTTCAAGTAAAATTAATAAAAATTAACTTTATTAAATCTTTATATATATATATTTATAAGTATATATAAAAACTAATTTACAATTATATAATTCTAAAGTTACTATAATTTTACAAAATATCTAATAAAATATCTAACTAATAAGTATATTGAATTTTTAAATATAAATAAAAATTTTATTATTAATAATTCAAATTTTATTTCTAATTTTATTATTTTAGAAATTTCAAAAATAAAAAAATAAAAATAAAAATATTATAATTCTTAATATCTTAGATAAAAAGAAAATAAAAAGAACTCTTAAAAAGAAATTTTTAAATAAAAAAATAAATCTAAAGAGATATTTATTAATAATATTTTTTCTATTTTCTTATCATCTTTTATTAAAAATACTCTTAGTCTCAATAGGAATTTTTAATTTTCTTATTCTTTTTCTCTTTAATAATTTGATCAAAAATAATTTAAAATTATAATATAATATTTATAAAAAGATAAAAAAGTTTATTTTAAAAATCATTCAAAAATAAAAATAAATTTTATTATTATATTAAAAAAGTTATCTTATATTTTATAAATATAATAATAAAAATAAATATTTTCTTTTTATCTTTAGAAATATTAAATATATTTTCATATTTCTCTATAAAAATAATTTAATTATAATTTTTATAAATAAAAATCTTGATTTATTTATTTTTAATAAAGATAAATATTATTATTTAATTTTAATTAAACTAAATAATGAATTAAGTTAATAATAATTTCTTTTATCTTTTAGAAAAATATTCATTCTAAATTTATAGATATCTATATTAAATATAATTATCTTTATTAGATCTAGAACTTCTTATTTTTTCTTTTAATACTCTAATTTTAGTTATCTATAAATTATCTAAAACTCATAAACTAAATCTTTCTTTAAAATATATTATTTTAAATTATTCTTGAATAATATATAAAATATCTAAATAGCTAACTATTTACTAATAAAAATATATAAATTTAATTCTTATATTTTATCTAATTTAGTTACTCTAATTAATTAAATTAAAAAAATAACTTTAATTTTGATTTTATTCTTGTAATATTTAATATTAAAAAATTCTATTCATTTTTTAATTATATTATAACTATTTTATTTATTAAGTGATTTCTTATTTTTAATAAAAAACTACTTATTATTAATATTTCTAATCTTAATTTAGAACTTAAATTGATAATTTGAATTTTAAAAATTCTATTATTAAATTTAATAATTCTTATTATTAATAACTTAAAGAAGTTACTATAAATACTTTAGCAAAATTTATTATTATTAATTTTTCTTATAAACTTAAAACCAAATTTACTTTTTATAACTTGATTTTATCTATTATTTATTGATAATATTTAAATAATATTTTTTAATTTTGATAAAACTAAATTCTTTATTTTTAACTATCATATAGTTTTTAATAGAATAATTTATATTATTATCAATACTATTAATAATAATATTACTTTCTAGATTTGAATTTTTCTTAATTGAAAATTCTTTTATTTAGCTATATTTTATCTGTTTTTAATTATTATAAATCACAAAATATATATATTTATATAAATTTTTTATTATTTTATTCTTGAAATTATATTTATAGTTAAATTTATGATAAAAATATTTATCTTATCTATAAATTTTCTATTAAGAAAGTTTAATTTAAATCTTTTTAAGATTTTATTTTATTTTTACTTGAAAGAAAATTCTCTTATAATAATATTCATTCTTTAATCTTAAAAAATATTTATAATAAATATTCTAGTCTTTATCTTCTTTTAATAAAAATAATACTTTTAAAAGCTTTATTCTTTTCAAAAATATTTCTGAAAGAATTTAATTAATAATTTATATAAATTTATAATATATAAATACTTAAACTTTACAAGCTTACTTGATATTAATCCTATTATTAAAAAAGATAGAAGTTCTATTTTTAAATTAATAAATTATAATAAAAAATAATTTATAATATTTATTTTTATATTGAGAACTGAGATACTAAATATATTAAAAATTTATCTTGATTTTATTAAGATAATATTTTTAGAGTTTTTTTCAAGTTTATCTTAGTACTTATTATATTCTTATAAATATTATAATATTTATAAGAGCTCTAATATTAACTTTATTATATTTAATTTACTTTATATTTTAACTTCTTAAAATTTCAAGATATTTTTTCATGCTTTTTTAAAAGAATTTATAAGTATTTTTACTAAAAAATATATTTTTTTAGTAATTTTTTTTCAATATTTTTCTAATTTAATTAAATTATTTTTATTATTCTTATAAATATTATAATATTTATAAGAGCTCTAATATTAATTTTATTATACTTAATTTACTTTATATTTTAACTTCTTAAAATTTCAAGATATTTTTTCATACTCTTTTAAAAGAATTTATAAGTATTTTTACTAAAAAATATATTTTTTTTAATAATTTTTTTCTCAATATTTTTCTAATTTAATTAGATTATTTTTATTATTATATTGTTACTGTAGTGACATAAAATTTCTTAATTTCTTAATCTTTCTCTAGTTATAAAAAATTACATTTTATTATAATTTTATTTATTTTATAATTATCCCTATTTTCTATAT
>CAJVPS010001514.1:0-15230 GCA_910591765.1 Ambispora leptoticha | reverse complement strand
TAGAAAAGAAAGGTAATAACATAGGAAAGAGAGTTTATTTATTATTTTATAATTATGTAGTGAAGAAAACATTACCTCCTGAACAAGTCTTTTTATATAGCAAAAGAAAGAAACAACTTATCTTACAAGTCTTTAATATGAGTCTCCTAAATAATGTTTAAAATAATTTTTTAAGAGCTCAAAATTGCTTCTGATATATTTTCTGACACGACTAGTTTATCACATGATCGTGTCGTAATTCATGCATCCCAAATTTTAGCGGTGGCGCAGCACTTGATGTCTTTAGGCCGTTCGCACCATATATTTTTAGAAAATAAAATTAATAGACTAAACTAACCTACAAATCATATTATTTTTATTGATATCTGGATAGTAAGTGATGCAGCATACAAAAGTTCCACCTTAACATGAGACAAATGATGTTTTCTTTAAAATATACTATATAATAAATGATTAGTCGATGAGTATCTGACAAGATACAAAGAAAGCGGTTTTCATTTTGAGTCTTACCATAAAATTTGACAAGTACACTACAAATTAAAAGTTTTTAAAAATTTTTGTTGTATGTTTTATAGTCGTTCTGCGACAAGTCATTGTTATCCATTGTTGATGCTTGCCCTATAAGAAAATGTGCATATAAATTTTGTTATAAAAATATGAAGCATACAAAAAAATGTGGACACCTTTTCACAAACACGTCAATCGAGTATGTAATGCAGGACACTTGTACAATTTTTATGCACGTACTACATGTAATTACGATGCGATGTAACGATACGATAGTTCATATATGGAAATTCGAAAGATCACACCAGATCGGGTGCCGCCCATCCCGACACCCAACATCCAAAATTCTGACACCCAACTTCCCACCCGACAACCCAACTTCCCGACAATCCAGCATCCCGACAACCCAACTTCCCGACAACCCAACTTCCCGACAAAGCCAACTTCCCGACAACGCAACTTCCCAACAAAAGCCAACTTCCCGACAAACTAGTCCATTATAGGGATTTACAATTAGCATTTATTAACATTTAAACATCAACGCGATAAATAATTCTTGGTAATTGCGCAACTTTATTTTTAATTCGTTAATAACCAACTGATTTAACATAAAAGGGAATTGAACGTAAATTTTAATTATTATAATAAAAAGTTAAGGAAATTGTTATATAAAAGAACAAAAGCAACACACATCATTACAAAGAAAGATTGCGCGTAATTCCATGAAGAAAATCTAACGCTGAACGATTTGCTCGATCGTTAATAACATTTATAATCTTCCCTCTCTATCAATTATATTCTTTTTTTGTCGGGAAGTTGGGTTGTCGGGATGCTGGATTGTCGGGATGTTGGGTTATCGGGATGTTGGAATTTCGGGATGTTGGGTGTCAGAATGTTGGAATTTCGGGATGTTGGTTGGGGTAGACCCCACCAGATCGAGTTCATTTTATTATTTTGATCACGCAAGAAATCGTTTTCTTTTAAATAAATGAGTGTTCTTTTCGTATCGGTATAGACGCGCGAAAATATCAGATAGAAAATTAAACGATGAATGCAGCGCTCATTAATTCATATATTGCATTGGGAAAAAGTGAAAATCTGAAATTGTTGACGAGCAATCAAGTTCTCCACAAAATATGCTAGAAACACTGATTTCGAAAATGCTAAAAATTATGATTACATGTATTTTAGTCTTGATCGAGATTCAATTGGCGTATCACATCTCTTTTTGAATACTAATATTCAAACTTTGCCCACCATTTACCATCTTACTCCCTCGCACCAACAACATCAACGTCATCATTTACTCAATTTGAATTTAACGGCCCAAACTCTAATGAATTCAATATGTTTTCGCGATTTCTCACTTCCCCAACGCCGATATTACCTCTATTAATCAATTAAATGAATCACCACATAAAAATTTCGGATAAAATGATTCCTGGAATTCAAAATTCCGATGTTTCCATGCTTAATGAATTTTCTTTAAAAACAACCTTATCGTAGAATTCAATTTGATTCATCTATCACGAAAAAAATAATGTAAACCACGTTGCTATTCTTGACAATAACCCTACGCCCAACAAAGGTAAAGATCGAATAAATTTTGATCTTGAAGAAATCAGGAACAGCAATTCAATTAATTGTGCTCGCGTTGATTGTCCTTAGAGGCAACATTGGATCCAAACGATCCAACAAAACGATATTCGTATTGCTCTTCAAATTGTTTCTGGTACGAATCGAACAAATTGGGCTCCGTGAAAATGACACAACTCCAAGGAAACGATCCAGATTATTCAACAGTACGATCAAAATTCTCATTTGGACTGCCAAACGCGAAAATAATCGCGATAATTCGATGACGATCAGACTCCACACACACTGCAACACCAGACCCATGGATCATCGTTACGAGGCATAACTTTGAATTAGGCTTGCACTTTTACTTCTGCCTGCCTGGCTGCTAAGATTGTTGATATTTGTATAAAATAATTTATGTTAGTTCTTTACAATTTCAGATGGCATCGATTATCAATAATTTAAGATTATTGCAATTTAATTCTAGTTTTTTTAGTTTTTAAATATTTTTCTCAAAACAAAGATTTTTTCGGACGTGAAATACGGGTAGATTAGCTTTGCAATATCAATACAAGGATTGGCAAAATAATTTAAATGTTTATTAAAAATCATAGAAATCTATGATATTTCGATAACTATACATCTATAGTGAGAGAGTATACATATATAAAGGTATTTGTTGCTAAATGCATCTACATATACATGTATTATATATGTATTATTTATCCAATTTCAATATTTACTAATGATGATACTTATGACATAATAATAGAACCTGGATTTACTTCTCTTTGTGAGAATAATACTTATATATGTAATAGATAATACGTCATCATTATAAAGATTTATTTAAAGACAAGTTTATGTTGACAATCATGTAAGAAACAAAATGAAGACTATACTTTATTAAGAAATGAACTTCTATTAAGTTAGCTTATTGAAAAATTTATTTATGATGCAGTTTATATATGTATAAAAGCTTAGTATCGAGCCAATATATATAATAATACTAGAAATTATTTATATCACATTTTCTTAAAAACTGGTAATCTAATCATTTTATTTTTTTATTTAAAAAAATAATAATACAAGATCTCAAATGGTATATAAATTAATAATTTATTAATTTACTATTCTTTCTAATTATTATCTTGGCATTAAATTAACTAATGATTCAAATATCTCATCTGGAATTTGTTCCCATTTCTTGATTATAAATATTTCTAACTTCTCCAAATCTTTTAGACTCTGATCCTTCATATTTCTTTAGTAATTGGTCACAAATTTTTAATAAAATTTAGATTAGAACTATTTGACAGCCAATTCATAATGATAAATATATTACTTTAAAAAAAAATCTTTACTAAATAACTTATAAATTTTGAATTATTATCCTTTAGAATTACTAATTATTTTTCATCATTTCTTCAATCTCAAAAAATTATTGAAGAATTTCAATATAAAATTATATATCTATCTTTCTTACAAAGCAGTAAAGACTTGTTTTATTATATATAAAATCCATTCCATGCATTAATTTTTTTATCAGTTTATAAAAATATACCAGATAAATCAGATATATTTATATTACTAAGTAATAATATTTCTAAATAATTGAAATAATATCTCAAAAAATTATTCTTGAGAATTTTAACATAAAATTATATATTTATCTTTCCTACAAAGCAGTAAAGACTTGTTTTACTATATATATAAAATCCATCTCATACATAAATTTTTTTCCAGTTCATAAAAATATGTTAGGTAAATCAAATATATTTATATTACTGAGTAATAATATTTCTAAATAGTTGAAATGATATCTCATCAGAAAAAAACATTCAGAATCCATCATTATTAAGATATTTTTGAATCTATTTAATTCTTTTTTTCTTATAATTATCTATAAGCATAGATGTAGCAAGAGAGAAATTTTATAGTCACAAGTAATGAGATAAGTTTGAATTATTTTTCTTCCAACTATGAAACTGTTTTCTTTCAATTTATTGATCAATCCACCAATAGAAATTGTGAAATTATATCATATATATACATCTATTACACTAGCAATCAAGCTGATAATTTTTTTTTGATCTACCCTTGACCTTTTTTTAAGTCATATTCTCTTTTTTTTAAGTTATAATAGATAGTGGACAGGTCAATATTTGTTCTTTACTATATTTCTCTGGTTGTTCTTATATTATTATTTCACAAATGTAGAATTACTTCACGTTGCCATTGTTTGTTTGATACTTCCATTTGTGATGTCGTTGCTGGTGAGAAATATAAGAAAGAAAAACGCACAAAATCTGTTTACATATGCTAGATTTTTATTTGCTCTTGTGGTCACACCACATCAGATGATTTTTATCGCGTGATAATTTTCCGGCACTACTATAAATAAGACCCTGCATTTTTTAAACTTTATGAAGTAAATTTACAACACGAAATTCAGAAAAAATATTTGGTTTTTGGAATCAGATAACACTTGCACATTCAGAGTATATCAAACTTTAGCCCAAACTTTATTAAACTGATTTTTAGATAAAGACCGCGCATACATACACGTACATGTTCATTTGAAATCTGGTATACATTTTAAATAAATACATGAAAATGTTCATTTAAAATCTGTGTATACATTTAAAAAGGGAATTCGTACACATATGCATGTGTATACTTAAAAAGGAATTCGTACGTCCTGAATTTTCTCGTACGCCCTGAATTTTCTCACACGTCCTGAATTTAACAATTTAACTGAAAATGATAATCAATATAGTCTGGGTAGTATTTATCAAAAGCGGGGAATTAGACAGTTTAAACAGGTGTTTTTGTGAAAAAATCAACTTGTTTGAAGAAGAATGATAAATTATTTATTAGGTAATTTCTAAAAATGAATCGTTTTAATATAAAGTAATAATAAAAAGATACATCTGAAATTTAGTAGTAAATTGCTATTCTTTTGTTATGTATATTTAAAACTGTTTAAAATGAATCAGTGAATTTATTAAAAAAAGTCTCTATATGCTCTGTATAACTAAAATAATTTGAGAATTTGCATGTTTATTTTTCTGTGTATCATTCTTTGCATTTGTGGTGATAAGACTAGTTAGTAATATAAATATACGGTGTTTGCCTTCTCAAGTATGTGCTCAGTTCTAAAATGTACGTATTTTTTTTTTAATTTATATATTAGGAGAGAAAAGGTCAGCATAACCAAGAATCGTGGCACTAATAACACAAATTTTGGTTAAGATTAGGGTATTAAACAAAGATTATGTATTTAGAACACAAGTCAAAATTTTGAGATACAAGCAACCATAAAAAAAACGTCTTGATTTTGATTGTTGGATAATATTTCGAAGAGATTAATGATGCATATTTCATTTGTTTAATCAGCATGTCAAACAAGCATAAAACTATAAAAGTGCGCGTTGTTTTCTTTTTTCAAAATTACTTGCTCAGTGCTCAAAAAAATGTATGTTATTTTTAATATGTATGTTATTTTTAATATGTAAACATCAGCTGAAGATCACGTACATGTATTAATAGATTTCCTATTATAATACATGTATAATTAATCGAATCGAATCTATTAAAATTAAGGATTTTAAGCCACTTGGATTCTAATAACCAAACGGATGAATTTCGTACCGAAGCGCAAATTACACATAAAAAATGTTTTGATTGCGGAAACTTTAGGACTAACCTTGCGTGGTGCAACTCTTGTGAGACTACTTGGTTTAAAGAAAATTATTCAAGCTGGACAACTGGCAATTTGCAGCTTGATTTAATTATACAAAAAAGCCAAGCAGAAGCAAATATAAGCGGCGATTATCTTGAATTCATTCCTTACAATAGGTTTAAACAGATTGAATTTCACAAAGCTGGAGCATTTAGTGAAATTTATTCTGCCATTTGGTTAGAAGGACCTAAGTGGGATTGGAATGAAGATAATCAAGCTTGGTTACGGGTTGGACCAATAAAAGTCGCGTTGAAAAAACTTAAAAATTCGCAAAACTTGAGCAAACAATTCTTGGAAAACGTAAACAATTATTTCTTATTTGATAAAAATAATTTGTTAGAAAATTAACAAAAATATTATTTCCTTTTACACTTCTAGCTACGGAAATATCATCATTGTCTCCAAGCGGGTAGTGTAGCAGATACATTTGGCATTACGAAAGACCCTAACGGGTCTTTTATATTTGTAATGAGATTTTATGAGAATGGTGATTTGAATCAATACATTGAAAATAACCAGGATATTAACTGGAAAGATAAAATCGATTTATTATGTGGAATTACTGTTGGTTTGGAAAATATTTATCGATCTTGCCTCTATCATGGAAATTTACACGGTGGGAATATAATGATTGAAGATGAGTCAATCTCGACTGGCGGAAGAATAGCTGATATAGGAATTCATGGACCAGTTGATATTACAACTGATAAATCATATGGTGTTCTTCCCTATATCGCACCGGAAATTCTTCTTGGAGCAAATCAATCGAAAGAAGCTGATATTTATAGTTTCGGCTTTATTATGTGGTCACTTGCAACTGGACAAAAACCGTTTGCTGAGAGAGCGCATGATGTCACATTAGCAATGGATATTTGTAATGGGATTAGACCAAAGGAAATTGAAAATGCTCCGAAATGTTTTACTGATCTGATGAAAAGATGTTGGGCATTTGATCCAAAACAACGACCAACAGTATTTGAATTGAATGAAACATTTAGTAATTGGATGACTGATATTTGTGATAATCCAGCACCAACTGAAATCGGTGAAGAATTTAATGACGCTGAGGAAAGAAGATGTGAGGCTTTTCAAACACGGAAAAACACATCACAAGAAGTTCATAAAGATGCGTTTTACACAAGTCGATTTTTTAACTTTCAACAACTCAAAGAAAAATATGGTGTCAATACATGTTCCGCATAAAGATACACTTTACACAAATTTAAGTGAGCAAAATTTCTTTACTTTTTCATTCATTCCTTTCTTCATTTATGTATTTGTTTTATCCTCGTAATTATATTTTTCATCATGTTCGGTTTCATATTCATTTTATTCTTTAGTTCTATACACCATTTATCTTTCGTCGTTAGTTATTTTGTTCTATATTATAAATGATCTCGTTTTCTTTCGTCATGTATTTCGTTCTGTTCTTTTTTCATCATTTGCATAAAAATTTAATTTCACTTTTATTGTTATTCTTTTCGTCTTTCACCATGTATTCGATAATTATGTATTTTATTTTTTTCGTCATGTACATGTATTTCGATTTATTTTTATACATTTCGTTCTGTCCTTGATCCATGAATCACATATAAAAATTCATTTTGTTTAATTTTTCGCTTTATTGTTGTTCTTTTCGTCTTTCAGCATGTATTCGCTTCGTTCTCATAATTATATATTTTGTATTTTTATTTCGATTTATTTTTGTGTTCGTTCGTGCTCTTTCGTCTTATATTTTGTTCGTTATACATTTCGTTCTGTTCTTGAATCCATTAATTATATTAAAAAATTTAGATAGACTCATTTCCGCTTAATCATCATATATATTAATATTTATTAAAAAGTTAATTTCATTTTGATAAACAAGAAAAATTAGTATAATGCAATCTAGTTTTGTTTGCTGACTTATTTTATCTCTTTTTTCATTATAAACTTTTGTTTGGGCAAATGTTTTATTGTTAATATTGGATTTGTCTTTTATTATATCTTTCGATATTTTTACTTTTGTTCAATGAATTTATTTTTTCTTATTAATTATCTAATAATTTCTTATAATAAATTATAGAAACGAAAATGTACATATAGCATAGCTGTGAAAGTCCTTTGTTCAGAAAAGTCGTATGTTATTGTGATTGATTTGATTACACGTTTGTTAGAGTTTAAGATGTAGTTATTGTTTAAGGAACTTTCCTTAAAAATAATTTTCTTTTTTTTAAAATTCTTCTTGATTAATATTCATTTTGAGAGCTATTGGAATTACTACTATAATTATTTACAATAGCGGTCAAAAGTATCTGACCCCCTGTAACTTTTTAAATTGAAGATTAAGTGTCTTGAAATTTTCAGCATAGATAATATAATATAAATCTAGATCCTATAAGTTTTTTAATACTTTATAATTATTATAACAAAATTTAATGAGAGCTGAATTTTAAAATCAATTTTTTACATTAATAAAAATATATCAATCAAATACAATAAAAAATAGTTATATTAATAATTTATAATATAAAATTTCTTAAAATTTAATGTATTGAATTTTAAGCATTTTTATATTAGGAACAAAAAATTTGACATAATTTAATAAGAAAGTTATTGAGAAATTAAAATTTGAATTTATTAAATTTTATTATATATGTATATAAAAAATAATTTAATACCAAAATTTAGTTTTTAAATTATATTAAGTTTTTGTTATTACATGTAATATAAATATATAAATTTTAATACAGTAATTTTTTATTTTAAAAAGTTTAAAATAAAAAATTTTTAGTATAAAAAGTTATAAGGGGTCAGCTACTTTTAACCGCTACTGTATATTCAATTAAACAATCATTACGTTGTTATTATTCTTTCAATATCGTTATGTGCTTGCATATCGGGTTTCATTGTGCATCGTTTCTTTGCGGGTGTTCTTTTTTGTTGCGTTTTACCTTGTTTAGGTCAGGTATGATGTAAAAGTGAGCAGAATAACAAACCAAAATTTGAGAGAAATCGAAGGAAAAAAATCGTGGAAGCAACAAGGAAATAAAATATATATAGTATGTTTGTATACGATTTTTTAATTCTCATTAAACATGCTTCATTTTTTGCGTCCGTAAATTTGAGAAAAGACAATGATGTTTTTACCTTCCCTTCTTTTCAGTTGAGCTATCATTTCAACAACTTATCTTTTGTCATTGTACTTGGTAATTTGTGGGTTTCCCACACTTTTTTGACAAACCTCACCCCACATTACCTTCTTGTTTTAGTTGCATGTTAATCCGTGTGCTTTACTATGTTCTGATTTCCAGTTTTGGTGATCTCTTTTGAGTTATCAAACATCTACTTTACAGTTTGTGCTGCGACGCGCGGCAAGTATCGTATTTCATGTATCGTCGTAGATAAAATTAGATGCTGTACGATAAAGTAAAACGCATATGAATCGACAAAAGCCGTGCAAAAACGTGGGGTCTGACCTTAAGTTTGTGATAATCGGAACGAAATAATTACGCATGCAAACAATAGAAGTTCAATTAATTCATTGTTTCAATCCAGCGTTTTCACGAATTTATTTCTAATTACATTTAATTTGATGAAATTCCAAACTGAAAAAACTAAAAGACAGCCGCACAGACACAAATACACGAGACGAGACAATAGTTAAATAAAACAGATAATCATAATTTCATTATATGTAGAAGATATCTTATGATAATTACTTCAATTGTGATAATGACGAAAACAATAAAATTATTAAAATTTATTATTATTATCATTATTGTCTTTACTATTTACTAATTTAATAACCTACTATCACTATTTATTTATTTATTTATATTTGTTAGTTTAATAATACAATATCAATATAAAAAGTATATACTGTAATAGTTAGAAATATATTCAATAATAACAATTTGAACTATAAATTAATAATCCTTCTACATGTACATGCAATTGACTCGCGTTTTTATCTATTGATGCCCATGTAAGATAGGAAAAATAAATTTTTTGAAATGCATTCTCAAAAAGCTTTAATTTTTTCGATGAATGAAAATATTATCGAACATCAACAACAAATAAAACAGCATATTTAATTCTTCGCCCCTATACAAAGTCTAAAACCATTCGATTCTCTATTTTCCTTTGTGAAATTTTTCATGTCCTAAATATCAATGAATCTTTATTTGTTTGCAAATCAAGTACATGTATTTTTCGTCATCAACTAACGCTATAGCTTAGATCTTTATTTTGCACTATCTGTATAACAGATTAGCTTTGTATTACATTTTTAAGAAGATCAATTTCACTCTGAATATACAGATGATCATTATATATTTAATACATCTAGATTTAGTATATGATCAAAGCGCAGTATAATATGTATTCCCTTAAAATTTTCATGCAGTAATTTCTCTGACTAATTTTAATCAATTTTGTTAGGTAGTAAATTAAAAAAATGGTCAAACCTTCCTAGTTTTAACGGTGCTCATCAACGTAGACCTTGTTAATATGTATAAAAATACTATTTTTAAGTCTTATCCTATATATTATTACATGCTGTAGACTTAGTATTATCCTATTATTGTGTCAACATTGGTATTATTATTTACAAAATAGTTGTCGTTTTCTTATTGTATTATTATTTATTATTAAGCTTTTTGGGAAGTCAGGAAGAGACATGTTTAAATTTTGAAAAGTTGGATTGTCGGGATGTTAGGTTGTCGGGAAGTTAGTTTATTGGGATGTTGGATTGTCGGGAAGATGATGTCGGGATGTTGGCAGCACCATTTCTTTTAACGTTACCCGTAGTTTTTCAAAGTCTTGATGAGTTTTTGTTTCCCCTATTATTTCATTTATTATTGCAAAATCTGTAGAAATAATAAATGTATGTTTGATAAATATGGTATAGGTTACATATGTTGTAAATACGCGCAATTGAAGAACCGAAAAACATACCGTTCTCTTAATTGTCTTAAAAAATGAACATCTTGAGATTTTATGAAATAAAAGCTGACTCTTTGAAATTTTCGATTGGTAGGGAAGTTAGATCGATCTTGTAGTGCATACGTAGACAACATTTAGAAATTTGATATTATGAAATTATTTCTGCGGAAGTATAATATGTATTTTTCTGTGGGATAATGTGGCATATGTATACAAGCTGGGTCTGGTACGAAATTCTGAATCACGAAATCCCGAACGTTCATAAGCCTGAAAGATCGAAATCCCGAAAGAACGACGTTCGAAAATAAGAAATCTCGAAATTGTGATAATTTTAGTATTTTCGTGCATTTTGGTATACATGGGGAGCGGTCAGTAAAAATCAAGCAAATCAAAATTCATTTTTTATAATAAAACAATAAAAACATATATGCTAACCATTTTTCAATTAATGAACGAGTTTACATAACGATAATAGAATTACAGTTTAAAATTTTTTTTGCATATCAATTATATAAATGCAGAACTTAAAATACTAATTTTACCGATTTGCTTGATTTTTACTGGCTCCCCTTCACATATTTACTATACTTTCGGGATTTCAATATTCGAGATTTCGTTCATTCGGGATTTCGTTCATTCGGGATTTTGTTAATTCGATATTTCAGTTCATTCGGGATTTCGATCTTTCGGACTTATGAACGTTCGAGATTCGGGATTTCGACCGTTACCGATACAAGCTATATGCACGTTGCTTAAATTAAAAAAATAAGCCCGCAAAAATTTTGGTTTTTAATAACTATGCCATTTAATTAACTTAAAGAATTTCGGCGGGAAAACTTAGTTTGGAGATAATTTATGTCATAACTATAATTTTAATGTCAAAAAATGATATTATTTGAGCGAATAGCCTTTTAAAGATACTAATTTCAAAAAAGATAGTGTTATATTAACTTTATATCTGATAATATTGCTTGTAAAAATAGTAAAAAAGTCAAAAAATTGGTTTCTTTTTCATGGATTTTAATTAGACGCAAGCTATATGTAGTACATACCCTACAAATCAAATGATCCCAATTTAAATGAAATATTATCATAAGATTCGTGGGTTCTAATGGGAATATTTTCATTTAAATTGGATCATTTTATTTTAAGGTATTGGATTCCAAAGTGGTAGATTCGTTTTTAGGATTTGGTAGGGATGTGTGGACAAAATTTAATACCAGAATATTCAAAAAAAAAGTAAATATAGTAAACTTCAGAACATAACTTTATATATATAAGTTTTTAATTTTATTAATAAATATTTTTATTTTATATCAAAACAAAGATTTTTTAAGAGTTACTCTAATTGTAAGGTCACTCTAAAATTTTTTTTAATTAATTATTTATGATTACTTTATATGTAATATATTATTTAAAAGCTGATTTTTATTTTAGCATATCTATTTTTTACAATCTGTTGATTTAAGCAAGAGATAGTTTTACATATCTTTTTTAATTATAAAATCACTCTAAAATTTCTATTAATTAAAATATATATTTAATTATAAGATTTAATTATTAAAAATACAAAAATTATAAATAATAAATAAACATAAAATTCTAATATAACTATTTAACATATATTTTTATATACTAGATGATTTAAGAAATAGATTATTATCTTTATTTAATATAAAATAAAAATATTTATTAAAGAAATTAAAATTTTTATATAGATAGTATTAAATTTTACTATGTTTTATTTTTTAATATTTGATAATTTGTTATAAAAATATATATTTAAAAAAAATAATTAAGAAAAATCAAATATAATAAAATACTATATATAGTGACAACCAAAAGTAGTAACTTAGGAACTAAATTTATTAATAAAATATAGTAAAAATTGAAATTTTTGCTGTAATCTTTCTAGTTATATTGGATAATATATCAGGAAAATTCACACAGAAGATTCAAGATATATGATGATGTAATTTGAAATAGAATTCACACAGAAAATTAATTCAAGACAGACAAGAATATTATGTTTAAAACTTATTCTTTATTCATTTGTAAGATTATTTTGTTAATGATTATAAACAAGATAAAATATGATATGAATAAGTTTTAATTTTATAACTTATAATTGTTTTTATTATTTAAAAGTATTCAGATCTGAAGTTAAAATTATAGAACAGACAGGTTATATTTATAATAAAGAAATGAATACAAAATACAAATAAATTAATAATAAATCTATAAATAAAATACATATGAATTAAACAGAATTAACTTAATTTATATCTCTGGAGGGCAACTAATTATAATCTAATAAATAATGATAATTATAAATAATAATAATAATAATATAAATAAATAATAAGAAGAATAAATAAAATTATAAAGAAAATAATTAATTAAAAATATTAATAATTTAAATTAATAATTATGACACATATAGTAATCATCTGAGTAATAATATACTAAATCTAGATGTATTAAATATATAATGATTATTTGTATATCCAAAATGAAATTAATCTTCTTAAAAATATAATATAAAGCTAATCTATTATATAAATAATACAAAATAAAGATCTAAACTAAAAGAAATCTAAAGAGAGATAATTCAATCAAAATTATTATATTAAAAATATTAAATAAAAATCTATATATTTATATTAATTAATTATAAATAATTAATATATTATAATTATTATTATTAAAAAGATTATTATTAATAAAAATATTATTAATTAAATTAATTATTAAATAATTTTATTAAATATATTAATATTATATAAATAATTTATTTTACATATTTATAAATAAATTATTTTAATAAGATAATAATTAAATAATAATAATAATAAGTTAATATAAAATCTAATATACATCTCTACTATATATTATCAGAAATTTCAAAAATGAAACTATCATTTTGGAATTCAATTTTTTGTAATCTAGTAATCTTATTTAAATAAAGATATTATCATAAGATTTGTGGAGTCATAAAAAATTTAATGGAATATTTTCATTTAAATTGGATCATTAAATTTTGAGATATTAGATTTCAAAGTGGCAGATTCATTTTTAGGATTTCTGATAATATATTGTAGAGGTGTGTATATTATATAAATTTATTAATTTAATTAATTTTTATTAATATTTAATCTAAATTATATTTTTTTATTAATTTTTCAAATTTTTTATATAAAATAATAAATAAATCATTATTTTCTTATATAATCAGAAAGTTTTCTTTTTATATTACTAGATTCTATTATTTTATAGTATTTTATTAATTTAATTTATATATTAATTTTTATATTACTCTTAATATAAGTATAAATATTATTATTATTATAAAAACAAGATATTAATCATAAATTACAGTAATATATAAAATTATCTTGTCATCTGTATTATATGAATGAATATAATAATAATTTCTTAAATTTTCTTAAAAAAATATAATATAATATATAATTACATATACTTTTATAAATTTATAAATCATTTTTAAAGAGATCAGATGAATTATCAAACTTTTTAACTTAAATATGGAATTTTTACTTGAAAAGTAATATAAAATTATCTTTCTATATAAATATATGATTAGACTAAAGTAGAGTTTTAAAAAAAAACTAAATATATTTACTATAGTAAGTTTATAATTATTTATTAGATAAATAAATATCATAAAAATCTAAATTTAAGTACTAATAAAAGATTAAATTAATTATGTATTATAATAATAAAGTAAAATAAGTAAATTATAAGTATGATAGAGAAAAAATATAATATAATAGCTATCAAAATCAAAAAAAAATTAAATAAGTATAATATAAAAGATTAGTATAGATATTATAAAATGATATCTTTATAAAGCTGAGAATAAGTATTCTCATAAAATTCTCAAAATCTTTACTTATAGATAACTATTAAAAAAAATAGTTAAAATAGATAAAGAAATATTATAATTTTGATTGAAATAAGATAATTTTTACAGATAAGAGTATATTTTAATTATACTTATCAAAAAAAATATTTAATAATTTAGTAAAAATAAAAAAGTATATTATACTATTAAGCATCTAATAAAAGTTTATATTTATAGTTATTTTTTTACTTCAGAGTTTGATAAGTTAATATTGTTATCTTTTTGATGTGAGTTCTGAGGTGAGAGTGAGTATTAAACCTAATATTACAAAAGTATGTGATAAAAGTGATCATGTGCTTATAATAATATTTAGGAGAGTCTTTCAAAGATTTATTAACAAGAATATAAATACTATTATTTATCTAAAAATAGGTAATGATAGTATTCTTATTATGACTAACTAGAATGTAGTCTAATTTTAAAATGTAATCTTCAAGACAAATATAATATTCAGTTTATTAACAAAATGAAATAATAGATCTTAATCAAGATCTATTCTACAAGAGAGATTTCTTAGAATTTTCTTAAAACTATAATCTACTAAAATAT
>CAJVPS010001513.1:0-15242 GCA_910591765.1 Ambispora leptoticha | reverse complement strand
AAAATAAATATTAATGATATATTTATTACTTTTTAGCATATTTAAAAATTATAATATAATATTTATAATTTATAATTAATTTTTTAACAAGCTACAAAAGCAAGAATTGAAAAATTAGAAGTTATTTATGATAATAAATTAAAATTTCTAATATTAAATTTAAATTTTTAAATACAAAATAAATATTAATGATATATTTATTACTTTTTAGCATATTTAAAAATTATAATATAATATTTATAATTTATAATTGTTTAACAAGCTACAAAGGCAAAAATTGAAAAATTAGAAGTTGCTTATGATAATAAGTTAAAATTTCTAATATTAAATTTAAATTTTAAATAAAAATAAATATATTTCTTTAAATCTATTGCTTTTTAGCTCATTTATATAATTAATAATTATTATTTACAGTTGATACTATCTAAATGCATAGTATTGATAAACAAAAAAAATCACATTTTATATATTTAAACAGTATTCACCAATCGAATGCTTTAATCTTAATTTCTAAATGCATACTATTAGTAAATTTTTAAAATTTTATGACATTTAAACAGTACCAAATGAATTCTTATTTGCAGGAATATAGCTTTATTAGCCACGCAAATACACGTAATACATGTACACTCACCAATTTTGACCAATCAGAATGTGATCTACCTACAATCAATAGGAAACCGGGGGGGGGGGGGGGGGTGAAAAATTAAACATCATCAAGCATTGCTGCTTATTAAGGACAATGTCAACATTACTAATACTGTATCTAAAGTTTAATATAAATTTCTGATGCTTTGTTTTTCTATATATAGAGGAGAATAAAGATGTTAGCACATCAACATAACCGTTACTGTTAGAAAAAATAATCAAATCAAACAACAGAAAAAAAATATTATTACATGTATTTGGTTACGTTATAACCACTAAATATGCATCATAGTATTTGCGCAGATACTGGTGACGAGTATCGGGATAAATGTTAGTAGCAATATTTACATACCGATACAGTATAAGGAAATGTTTTACGTGTTTTTATCATTGCTAATATTTTGAACAAATTAAGGCATAGTATTACTAAGAAACGCATTGATTGGTCATAAACGACCGCTTACAACAAAAGGTTCTCTTGCCAAAACATGTTTCATAAAAAATAATGAGAGTGTTAATCAAATAAGTTAAAAAAAAATAGAACAAGAATTATACGCATACTGGAAAGCAGCAACAGTCGAATTATGCGTGTATCGACAGCACCACCAAAAAGTTGACGAAGAATATGTGGAAGAAATACATCGCAAAATAATATTAATATGTGATCCGACGAATATGATTCGTGAGAATCTAATCGATGGATCGTTGAGTCCACAAAAGTTTGTGACGGATACATTGGCTGGAAATTTTGGCGATAGCGGACAGGTAAACCGTCGTATTTTATCTTTAGAGATTCGTAGAGTCAGAGTTTTGTTTTCTGATAGTTTTATTTGTATTACGTAAAAGAGATTACAACGACCTATAGTACGGTGCAAACGGAAGCTGTCATCATCATGCGTTGAAAAAAGAGACTCGGATTCGTAATTAATACATATCAAATATAAAAACATTAAAAACCTAAATATTATATTAACATTTTATAGTAGAAAAGACACAAAAAATAGTTACTATTATTTAACAAGGACATTCATTCTTTTTGCAAAAAAAAAATTAATTTATATTTTTTTCTTTGATGACAACACTCAATCCTTTACAAGTTCAAAAATCACAATGAACATGGAAATGTAGTCTGCAGGATTCTCATTTCATTTCTATACTGTATTATATAGCGATAGGATATATGTAAAGCCCAAAATACAATGAACATATACATGAAACCTATCTATTATTCACTACTCGACGTATAAGAATATGCTACATAGTTCACTGGTAGACACGCATCTTGTCTACATATTAACCAGAGCCATTTAGAAATCACCTGACAATTAAATCAAACCATAACGGTAGCGTTAATTTACCTATAAACAGCATACTCCTCATAATTCAACATTGCACCCCCGTGTGGACAATATCCTGACAAATAGATAATATAGGTAAATAAACACGCACGCATTAATTAATTGAAAAGCAAGTAATAAATTACCAACTCGGCCCCAAGTCGAATTGTATCCTGCGGGCGGACCGCTCGCATTTTGCGCTACGATTTCCGGTTCCCACGGTTTACCGATAATTACCTTTTTAGCAAATGTTAAATAATGAGCACTTCATCAAAAAAGAGAGTTCAATTACTCAACTTTAGACAGAAACATAATTCTGCAATATCGTCCACTTTCATTCGGCAAAGACTTAGCCTAAAAAATAAAAGCGTCACAAGATACATTGTCAAATTATAAAAATTAAACCAGTATCAAAATCCGTAAACCTACTCCAAGGTGTCCATAAAAATGCGCTTTACTCGAATGCGGCGTGAAATACAATCCCTGGCCCAATCTTTGAAACGTTCTTCCTTGATGATTAATTCCCACTTTCTCCATCGAAAAAGAATTCATCAGGATGCCACAACCAGGACAATTGTTGGTAGCACATGGCGAAGACACAATTGTTGGTTTGTCATAAAAGATACAGCATAATTGGTCTGTTCCGTGCCAAAGCAACTTTTCGTTCGCTTCTGGAAGACCTAGAGCTTTATTTTTAATTTGAGATTCGACTTGAGATTTGTAGTCGTTATATTGTCGAATTATTTCGAGTGGGAAAATGATATTATAAATGGCTTCTACTCGTAAGCCTTTACAAAGGTTATAAACAAGAAAAATGAAAGATTAGAGTAAAATTTGCATTTTTTTATCAATAAAAATTTCTATGATATTCACCTTGCGCATTCTTCTTAACCCAATCCTTCAAAAACTTTGTTTCAATCTTATTATACTCGGCAGTACCTTTACGTAAAGATATTAAATGAGTGTACCTCGTTGAAGAAGATGGTGAAAGAAGAGAGGTGAGGGAGAAGGAGGAATCACTTTTTATTTTATGCGTGCTGGGAAAAGTCGAAGGATTTTCTTAATGTTAAATAATAAAATCGAATATTAATCAAAAAATTCGTGCTATATTATTACTCAAATTACTAAAGATAAAAAATTCACCTTTCAAGATTGTGTAGTGTGTGTCACACAAAGAAGTTTCTTGGTCAGAACAAGTTTTTTTGCAATTAAAGACAATACAACTCATTTTCACACTTGGATAAAGAATAAAAGGAGACGAATTGGTTGTATTTATGTCTTCATGTGTGAAAAACAAATAGTCACAAAAATCGATTTATCAAACAATGACAACAAAAATAATGATATAATAAGCGAGCGTACTATATGAGCTATTATATGCATGTGTTTAACGGATATAACTATAAGACAATAGATCAAACACATCACTAAATTACTCTCAGAAAGCTTTTTAAATACGTAAAACTTTCCCATAAAAAATATTGATTAATTTCCAAATTCTTTCGCAAAAACTTACTTAAAGGTCACTTAAAAAGTTAACAGAACTTAATGGAAAAAAAATAATAAATAAATAAAAATATTATCTTCTATTAAAATTCTATCTTATCAAACAAATAATATGACAAATATTAGCGATATAGAAATGCCAGACGCTAATAAAGGGGGCGAAAATGAAATCTCCAAAACTGAGAACAAACCCGAATCGTCACGATTTAACCACCGTAATTCTAATTTATTTAAGAATTAACATTTTATTTATTATTATTTTAAAAAATAATTCTTTGTTTTGCAGCTAGCCAAACTGCTGAAATTACATTAGGTGACGACATATCCTATAATGAACATCTCTGTCAAAAATTCGGTTCCATTCCAATGACAACATCTGCTCCTCCTAATAAAACTGCCACCACAAATTCTGAAAATTCCTCGCCACAAACGGAGAAGAAAATTGAGTGGAATATGGCAAACCATACACAACAAACTCCGCCGTCTCCCACTGTTAATAATAATGGTCCAGTTATCCATAATAATAATCCTTTGGTGAATGCCATTCCCCGTGGAGAAGATAGTAATCACGAAGGAGCAGACGATGACGATGGTAGTGGTTATGAGTCTCAAAATACTCTAAGTCCTATGTCTAAAAGGACCAAAAGACAAAGAAAAAAGGCGGATAAACAGGCATCATCCATTGAGCAGAACAAATCCGCACAAGCTTCTCATGGTGGTTTTTCACAAAATCCTCAAGCTGGTGTTGTTTCACAAAATTCTCTAAAGCCTCGTAAGCAACAGATTAGAGAACGAACATCCACATCATCCATTGAGCAGAAAAAATCTGCACAAGCTTCTCATGGTGATTTTTCACAAAATCCTCAAGCTGGTGTTGTTTCACAAAATCCTCAAGCTGGTATTGTTTCAGAAAATTCTCAAACGCCTCGTAAGCAACAGATTAGAGGACAAACATCCACATCATCCATTGTGCAGAACAAATCCGCACAAGCTTCTTATGGTGTTGTTTCACAAAATCCTCAAGCTGGTGTTGTTTCACAAAATTCTCAAATGCCTCGTAATGCTCCTTCACAAAATTCTCCTTCACAAAATCTTCAACCTTCTGGTTTTCCTTCACAAAATCTTCAATCTTCTCCTGGTTTTCCTTCACAAAATCTTCAACCTTCTCCTGGTTTTCCTTCACAAAACAAGATTTTCCCTGAAAACTATCCTGAAAGCTCGAACGAGAAACCAGAAGCGCAACAGAATAACAATAATTATGATAATTATAATAAGTATAATTATAATTACAACAAGAACAACAACAGCAACAGTAATAGTAGTAGTAATAATAATAATAATAATAATAATAATAATGGGGACATGGAGCTAATGAATTTTTATGATGATATTCTCACGGAGTCAAATTGCGAAACAATAACCAAACTAGCAGGTCCATGGTTCTCGAAAGAACCATTTCACTCCGTTGCGTTGTTTATCAATTTCAATGTTGACTACAGAAGACTTCTACCAGATAGAGCAGAATTCGCCGAACACGGCTTCACCCACATAATCGAGACTTTCGGATACGAAACGCGTCATCAAACTATACATGCCATAGACGCTGCCAAAGAATTCACACTTGAATGCGCGATCGATTGCTGGCGTAATAACAAAAATCTTACACTATTCTTCGCGACATGTGTGAAAGATAACATCCACACCGTTTCTGAATTTGTTAAAAGCATTCGTGAGGTTTGTGATAAAGAGACTCTTGACATTATTGTAATACACCCAGATCTCCACAACCCTTATGTATGTGAAACATTTTGCCGTGCTGGAGCGACTTCCGTAGTTTATTCCCAAAGTTTATACGTGGCTAGTGCTATCATACATATTTTAGAAGCTTCTACGGTAAATTTTTGTTTTTCCACCTGATTAAATAATTCATCATTTTTGATAATAATTTTTATTAAATTTAGAAAAAACGCGCAGATGGCATGGACAAAGTGGATTTTTATAATAAGGAGGAACCTTATTATGAATTTACCAATTTTTATCGAGCTAAAGTGGAAATTGATAATGAAATTTGGTTTACCACTGAGCACTATTGTAAGTATTTTTTTGTTAGTCTATTTCAGTCTTAAATTAAAATTATTTCTTCATTTATTTTACAAACCAAATACAGTCCAAGCACAAAAATTTGAAAGCATATATACACAAAAAAAAATTCGCGATGCCTATACGGCCCGTGATGCATTTAATATCGCCCGTGCAAGGAACCACGAAAAAAGAATAAATTGGGAATCACCTGATGTACCAGACGGTATCATCTTCAAAGAAGTAGTAATGGAACACGCACAAATACAAAAATATACTCAAAACCCACTACTGAAATATAAACTGTTATCAACCGCCACTGCTGCTTTATTCGAACACACGTCGAATGATAGTTACTGGGGAGACGGTGGAAATTTTCGACAAGGACTGAATCGTTTGGGTTACATTCTGGAAAAAGTCAGGTCACAGTTGATGAATGAGGAAATTAAGAGGCTCGCTGATAAATATAAATGCTCGGTGCAGCAAGAGTGGATTGTGCCGCAATTGCGCAAACTAGTTGGGTAAATGAAGAGAGTTAGATTTAAAATACTTCTTTTTTTTTATTTTTCACCCATCTAACAATATTACTTTAGTTTATATTATTACAATTTTCTTCTGTTATTTTTTTATATTATTATTGCTAGTTTGAAAGAATAAAGTATACATGTATGTTATTTACAATGATAATAATCATTCATTTAATTTGCAAGAAATCCTTGATTCTTTCGGTACATGTTTCTGAGATCGATTTATGCGCTATTTTAGATTGTTATTAATATTCTTTGACATAAAAAACATTCAATCCGTCTCTAAATTTGATTATATAAAAACCATTGTGGAAATAAAGAAAATTATGATCACCTTTAATATATATATATATATATATATATAACAATTGGCGCTCTTTTTCGTAGATAATAATTGCTGTTTGTTTCGTTAGAAATTCTACTTTATTTTCAAAATGACCGCTAAAAGACCGCTAGTTATTTATTATACTATATAAATCTGTCAATATATTTGTCTTTCGATATCTTACCAATCACACATGAGTAGGTTCGGTTCAATGTGCATGTACAGTGGCTCAGGGAATAAATAGAACACGGAAAGTTTTACGAAAAAAAGCTCTAGTTCCTCTAACCTCGATTAGATGTACCTGATTTCTATATTCATTATAAAGCTAATAACCTAGAGAAAACTAAAGAAGGCCTAAAAAATATATTTAATATTGCCATTCTAAAGAAATTGAGTGATCTACATGAATATTTGAAATTTTAACTCCTATCAAAGCGGATTGACCTAATAAAAAATGTGCTTCCTAATAAGAACTATTTACATACCAATTTCAGTTAAATTGATACCAAATTCGTTTAGTTATTAGATCCTGTCGAGTTAGTAAAAACAATTTAATTATCTCTTTAATTAGCATCGATCTGGTACTTCGGGATCTAATAACTAAACGAATTTAACTGAAAATTGTATGTAAATAGTTCTCATTAGGAAGCGCATTTTTTATTAGGTCAATCCGCTTCAATCCTCCCTGATAAGAGTTAAAATTTCAAATATTCATGTAGATCACTCAATTTCTTTAGAATGGCAATATTAATATATTTTTTAAGCCTTCTTTAGTTTTCTCTAGGTTATTAGCTTTAAAATGAGTATAGAAATCAGTTACATCTAATCGAGGTTAGAGGAACTAGAGCTTTTTTTCGTAAAACTTTCCGTGTTCTATTTTTTCCCTGAGCCACTGTATGTGTTTGGTGGAGAAAATTCACGACAACATTATTGAGATATGTAATCAATATACAGTATTACATATTTCTTTGTATGTGTATGTATCAATGCTAATATCGACCCACGTACTGATATATTCTTGTATATCAAAAGAGAATTATAATTGATCTTTTGTCAGTAATCATTGCTTGGTTAATGGAAGCTATAGAAACTGTTGCCTATACGTATTAGAAGTATTTTTAGCATTAAATACAGTAACACATGCCGTTACGTAAAACTTGTTATCAGCAGAAATTTTATTGCGCTAATGCACAAATTTTTATATTCATTGTATATACCCTAGCATGGAATTGGTCTACGTCATCACGTAGATCCCGATCCGCGTGATATTGGGCAAGTATGAACCGTGCATGGGTGATTAAATAAATTCCGTCTGAAATAATATATAGTTTCTGCAAAAAATTCTGCAATATTAAAACATGTAATTCTGCAATAATACTTTAGATTCTGTGATAATTCTGCAATAATAATTCGAATTCTGTAATTATTCTGCAGTTTTTTTATTTATTAAAATATAACATATTCAATGATCTAAGTGAATCTTCAGAAAGATTTTTTCTATCATTAGATAGAATATTGTTATAGTTTGAAAAACTGCATTCTACAGTGTAACTAGAAATAGGCAACCACATATAATTCAAAGCTATATTAGACAATATGAAAATTGATTGATATTACCTCGCCAAAACTCATCTAAATCCAAATTTCACTCTTATTCCATCCACAATAAATGGCCCATTCCCGTAGTAAATCTTCGGAAGGTTCAGCAAATTCTTGAATAATAGAATATTGCCAAATATTTCTTCTTTCAATTGTACCAAAACAAGTATAAGCAGGATCAAATACTTGACATGCTTTGAATAAAGAATATGAAGGGTGTGTAGGAATATGTGAATTAAATTCTTTAAAGGACATTTCAAACCTTGATGCATTTTGCTTTTAACATGACCATCTACTGTTGATTTACGTTTCCATTCAACAGAAATATTAAAAAAAGTAGATTGTCATTAATATAAAGATGACCGGGAAATTCAGAAATACGAGTTTGAGGAGTGATTTTCTTATGTCGTGCCATCACAAAATTAATTTTTAATCAAAAAACGCGATTTTTATTCTAGGAGGACGTGTCAAAAAATTTGTACGCGCTTTTCTATATAAGAACAAGGGATAAGTTCGCAATTTCTGCAATCTCTGCAGTTTAATGTGATTTCTGCAACACAAAGTTTAATTAAACCCCGTTGATCTGCAATTTCTGCGGTTCTCTGCATTTTGCAGAATTTCATCGTCCACACAAGTTTGTCACACATGTACAACGACAGCCATTATCGTTTGTTTTATGAGTTTAAAGATGGAATCGAATATACTTCGTTGTTTCATATGTATTAAATGTATAATGAAAAGATACTGCTGGTAAGTGTACTAGTTGTCAAGAAAATAAATACTGTTTCAAATATCACAAATGAATTTATAAAGATGAATTGACTAGCGGAGATAAAGATATCGACAATCTAATAAAAGAATGCAACAAAATCAATAAGAAATATAAAAATATATTCGAATGGATTCCTTTTGAAAGATTTACCAATCTTGCAAAAGGCGGTTTTGGGTCAATTTATAAAGTAACCTGGTTGGATGGACCATTTGAATATGGTTCCCGCATTTATTATGATAAATGCTATCCCAAATGGAATCATGAAGAAAATAAATGGAAATGAAATGGAGAAAAAAAACTTGTGTTGAAATCATTGCATAATTTAAAGAAAATTACTCCAGAGTTTATACATGAGGTAAAAAATGAACATCCTATAAAAACTTTTTCAAAAATAGATTCAGACTGGGCTTAAATGCTATGATTACGGTACCAGGATAGCATATTATGGAATGGCTAAAAATCCAGTTACAAACGATTACTTGATAATAATGTCTTATGTATTCTATCTATGGTGACCTTCACAAATATAAAGTGAACTCAAAGATGGAATCAAATACACATGATTGTAATGAATGTACTGATTGTCAAAAGAATCGATACTGCGATGGGATTTTAGTTCACAATACTCATGATTGCGATAAATGCACTGATTGTCAAAATAATGAATACATGTACAGCTACGTTGACTGTTTCTTTTATCACAAACGAATTTATGTATAACGATGAATTGTCTAGCGGAGATGATGATATCGACAATCTAATAAAAGAATGCAACAATATTATTGAATAACAAATATTCGAATGAAAAAGTTTATTGACGTTGAATATTTTGCAAAAGGAGGTTTTGGGTCAATTTATAAAACAACCTGGTTGGATGGACTATTGAATTATAATGGCGACCATTCCATCTGGGATCATGAAGAAAATAAATTTAACTTTAAACGAAAAGGAGAAATTACAATTGTGTTGAAATCATTACATAATTCAAAACAAATTACGCCGGAATTTATACGCGAGGTAAATGAACGTTTTCTATAGTGAAAATTACTTTTTGTTCTAATAAAATCAAAGTTTCAAAAATGGATTAAGTTTGCTCTTAAATGCACTGACTCTAATTATAATAAATATTATGGAATAACTAAAAACCCAGCTACAAGCAAATATTCAATAGCGATGGATTATGCAGAAGATGGTAATCTCCGTAAATATATTCATTCCAACTATGAAAAAATTGACTTGGGGTCAAAAATTATTTTATTTACGTTGTATTACCATTGATCTAAAAAGAATTCACGAGGCAAAGTTTGTGCATTGTGACTTTAAAATCTACTCAAAAAATTTGTAGAGTTCTTCCTTATATGAATCCCGAGGTGTTAAATGGAAAGCCATACACTAAGGCTGCAGATATTTATAGTTTTGTAATGGTTATGTACGAGATAATAACTGGTAAACCGCCATTCAGTGAACGAAGTCATGGTAGAGATCTCGTCTTAGACATCATAATAGATTACGACCTACGATACCAAATAATGTTTCCGGATGGTGCAAATTTATTATTGAAAAATGTTGGGATCCTATTCCAGAAAATAGACCAACTGCTGAGGAACTGAGTGACTTTATTGTCTCTATCCACTATGGATGGTTGCATTTACAGTACTACAGCTCGTTAGATTATCCTAAACCGGAAGAAGAAATTAAAGTGTGTCAAATTAGAAAAACAAAAAATTTGATAAAATTAAATATCAACAAAGCATTTCTACGAATATAAACAAAACTAACAAATTCACTCAAATGCAATTTTCACCAGTCGAATGTTTACTTCGAAATTAATATCAATTCCGCTTATTTTATATTTAATCCAAATGAATTTCAGATTGATTTTAAATATATCAAACATTTAGTGAAGGTAAACTTACATTTGATATTCTTTCCTTTTTCTCTTTCCTTAATTCAATATTTTTCTTTGGTGATAAAAACAGATTCCGATGTTAGTATATTAGTCTTACACGTGAAGAACTTCTCCCGCTAAATCACCAGCATCAACAATAACCCCTTCCAGAGCCAAGTGTAATCCCAAGCAACGGTGTTTATGACGCTCAGCATGAGGACATGAGAAAATAGAACAATTTGCGGTCAAGGTAATTTATTATTTATTTATACATTGCTTGTAATTATCAAATTTCTGAAAACAATTTAACAAGTGAGACCTTAGAATCTTGAAATGATGTCTCAAGCAAACAAAGTAATAATAATTCTCGATACTAATGGTGTTGATTCCACTGCTGCCAAATAAATTGTCAAATGTGCGTATAATGATAAGTGCAAGCATCATATATATATATTAATTTATTTACTAATATCTTATTTTTTTTCGATTGATAGATATCAGTGCCTTTTAGGATTTAATGCTCCCATGCGGGAAACAGCCTCATGACTAATTTTTTAATATATATTTTAGCTCGTGATGTCAGACAAGCGTTACCCTATTGACACTTATATTAAATTCCCATTCATAAATAATAATTAGATTCAATATACATGTGCTCCCAATATATTGCCATTTTATTTCTTTTATTTTCTTATAGTTTTTATCTTATAACAAACTTTATATAGCACTATGTGGATCAGAGATATTATTACTTCTTAACTATTAAGGGATCACACACCAAAGGGATATCATTACTGCAAGGTAGATGGATGGTCCAATTGCGTGTTATCTGCTCCCTTATGGTCTATGGGATGGAATGGTGGTCAAACCCGGCTTCGGTGTTAGCACATCTCTGAATAGCCTTTGGTGAGTCCCCTGAGATCCCTTATATGACGTGTCTGCACGTGTAAACTTCGCGTTTATGACGTGTAAATCTCACGTATATGCATAAAAACTGATGTAATAGACCTAGTATTTAATAGGGTTTTCTGGTTCATTTTTCGCTTTTTTTGCCCAAATTGATATTTTTTAATTGTCTTTTCATATCAAATAAACCGCAGATTTTAATTTGAAGAAACATTGTATTCCAATGTTTTTAAATAGCAAATTTTTATATGAAGAATCGAGATACTCGTCGCAATAAGGAAAAGAAAAGTTGGTACAACTTGGTTCGCTTTCATCTCATCAATCAACGTCTAGTGAATATAAATTATTATATTAGCAAATGCAAGTCTCCCATTACCACAGCAATCTTGAAACGATAGCGACAAAAAAGATAATAATAGTAATCATGTATCGTTGAATTTTATTTTTTTATATCGGATCACGCGTAAATAGAAGATTTCATTTGTTTTAAATAATATCTTCGTTGATTTTTAATACGGGTAATCTTAAAATTTGCCAAGAGCTTAATTGGTATCCAGATCTCCTTTAATGAACGGATGTGGTAATTTTCAAAGTTCCAAGTGTCAAGTTGCTACATGAATATTTCTTATAATTGGACTTCGATGAATTAATGAAAAGCACATGTATTATTGTATTTTTATTGGCTCGCATGCTGGCAACTTTGTGGTGGAAGCCATCTTTTAGAAATTTAAAGTCAAATTTACTTTGAATTAGCGATCGACTATACAAAGGTCGAATTTTCTATAATGGATCAAAAATGACCAAAAATCATTTGTATCTTCATATTAATCGTAAGATTATAGTGCTAAGCAGATTTAATCTAAACATTTGTTTCTCTCAAAGACAAACGTACGCTATTTGCGTGGGGCGAAATTTTTATTAATATTTTCAATAAACTGAATTAAATGCTATAGTATGTTTAACACAAGTTAAAAAATAAATATGAATATGAAAAAATAAATGTAAAGGTGGAAAAAAAATTAAATGCAAAAAGCAAATGCAATAGTAACAATTTACAACGCATACGGATGCAGCCAGTGGAGAGACTACCGGTGAACAAAAAAACATAACTGAAACAGTTGCTAGTGATATGATAAATACTTCGGAATCGAGATCCAACCACTGCGAGTAATGTGGCGGGATGAAGATTGCATGGATGCGTAAAAGAAAGGATAAGGAATTAATTAAGAATATTGTCATGCCCTCATTGTGTCCTCGTTAATATATCGAAGTTTGACTCTCACAACATTTCAAACCAAGCTTCGATATCATCTAGATCATCTAGATCGTATTCCATAATAGAAGATTTAACGAAGGAGAAATTATAGTAGAAATAGGGTTGGACTCTCCCACTTTAGAGGTTGATGCAATGATGTTATCCTTCCCAATATTCGTAGTCATCCTCTTGATTGTCCATTCCGATTCCTCTTCTTCATCTGAAGAAGAGTTTCTTTCTGTATCCTCTTTATCTGAAGAAAAGTTTGCACTAAAACATTTGATGGTTTCTTTCTTTTAGTAGTTGGTATTTTTATTTATTTTTATTGGTGTAAGAAGTGCCGAAACGGTGATTGTTGTTTCTATGGCGGCTAATTCTGTATCCGTATTTATCATTCCAATAATATTCTTTGATCTCATTCATTCTCCTCCCGCTTATCTGATGACAAGTGATTTAATTTCTTAGATTTTCTAGGTCTCTCAGCCTCGACAATAATTGAAATGTCTTATCTTTAAAAGTTTCAATTTTATCATGAGACCTCTTTACTTGTTGAGCTTGAGTGGCTTCATCTTTCTTACTGGATACTATAGGCATAGTATTTGGAATCTTATCAAGAACTTTTGAAGTAGAAGGTGAAGGTTGAGAAGATTTTTGTGATAAGTAATCCTCTTATGGCATATCATTTCTTAGCAAATGAATCATTTTTAGGAGAGGCAAGAATTCTATATATTTCTTTGTAATTAGATTCTTGCCTTTCATATTTAAAGCCAGGAGAATAAGCCAACTTTCTAAATTTCAATTTTAATTCTGAATTATCTTTACTTTCTTTAGATAGTAATCTTTTTCTTCTTGAATTTGCTATTATCTTAACTTGATCCATCAATCATTACTTCAGAATTTTTGATAGTGATAAATTAATCTCTTTTTTTTTTATCCTTTTCAATTTTCTTCATGATACTATTAAGTTATTTTTTATTGATATTTGTATTGAGTTATTACTATTTATTTCTTGAGATAGTAAGCTTTTTATTCTTGAATTTAATTCATTAATCATTATTTCAGAATATTTAATAATAATAAATCAATTTCTTTTACTTATTTTTTTTTCTTTTTTTTACTTCTATCTCAATCTTTATATTAATAATATTAGCTTAGTATTATTATTGCTAATACTTATATTAATCTATTATTATTAATTTCTATTTATATAGCAATTAAATATTATCTTGAGATATTTAATATATAATAAAAACTAAAAAATTTTATTATTATGTATTTTTTAATATTTTAAATTAAATAAGAGTAATAATAACAAGATTTATTATTATTATTATTATAATATAATCTTATTTCTTATCTATATTAATTTTATTATATTAAATTATATATTAAATAGATAATAAATCAGAAATTATTCATATTATATTAAAAATATAAGATATAGCTATTCATCTTGAATCTATCTAAGACTAAACTAGTTCTAATAAGAAGATTAATTTATTTAATTTAGTTTATAAATTAAATAATTTCATGAATAATTTTATTATATAATCTTGTCATTATATTTTGTGAAGAATATTATCTATTAATATAAATTTTGTTAAAATTTATATAAGCAAAGAAATAAATTTATTCAAACTTGAAATATAATTTGATAAGATTATTTGAGATGACTTTTACTAGTTATTTTCTATGAGATAATATTTGCTAAAGTCTTTTTGATCAAGTAATTCTCATTAATTTTTCTTTTTGATTAATTATTTTATATTAAGATATTTATATACTAATATAAAATTAATTTGAAAGTTATTTTATGAACTTGACTAATACTTATCTAATATAGTTATTAATTAATAATAAATTATAAAAGTTCTTTGAAAATTAATTTATGTAATATAATAATATTATTAATATTAAATATCACAAAATTAAAAAGTTTTATTAAATATAAAAAAACTTTAAAAATATAATTAAATAATATATAATAAAAGATTGTAGTTTGAATTATTCTTTAATAATTTAATTATTTTATTTAGATATAATAGTATTTTTTATCTAATAATTTTTTTAGTATTATTATAATGAATTGATAAGTAGATGTTAATTAGAATTTATCTTAATAATATTAGATTGAAAGAGATTGAATTAAATAAAAGATAAAGAGAGAAAAATTAAACTATACTTTTAATAATAATAAATATTTCTAAGACCTATGTCAATATCTATAAATATTATCTTAATAAAGAATAAATAAATAATATAAGAATAAAATAAATCAAAAAAATTATAAAGATTAATTAGTAAAAGCCATTATCAATTAATATAATTCAAGATTTAAAGTAATTAAATAATAAAACTACTATTAATTAAAAAAGATTATAACTAAATAAAAGTAAAAAC